>JAYEPQ010000020.1:32173174-32177398 GCA_036321105.1 Dracaena cambodiana
AGGGTTAGGGTTAGGGTTAGGGTTAGGGTTAGGGTTAGGGTTAGGGTTAGGGTTAGGGTTAGGGTTAGGGTTAGGGTTAGGGTTAGGGTTAGGGTTAGGGTTAGGGTTAGGGTTAGGGTTAGGGTTAGGGTTAGGGTTAGGGTTAGGGTTAGGGTTAGGGTTAGGGTTAGGGTTAGGGTTAGGGTTAGGGTTAGGGTTAGGGTTAGGGTTAGGGTTAGGGTTAGGGTTAGGGTTAGGGTTAGGGTTAGGGTTAGGGTTAGGGTTAGGGTTAGGGTTAGGGTTAGGGTTAGGGTTAGGGTTAGGGTTAGGGTTAGGGTTAGGGTTAGGGTTAGGGTTAGGGTTAGGGTTAGGGTTAGGGTTAGGGTTAGGGTTAGGGTTAGGGTTAGGGTTAGGGTTAGGGTTAGGGTTAGGGTTAGGGTTAGGGTTAGGGTTAGGGTTAGGGTTAGGGTTAGGGTTAGGGTTAGGGTTAGGGTTAGGGTTAGGGTTAGGGTTAGGGTTAGGGTTAGGGTTAGGGTTAGGGTTAGGGTTAGGGTTAGGGTTAGGGTTAGGGTTAGGGTTAGGGTTAGGGTTAGGGTTAGGGTTAGGGTTAGGGTTAGGGTTAGGGTTAGGGTTAGGGTTAGGGTTAGGGTTAGGGTTAGGGTTAGGGTTAGGGTTAGGGTTAGGGTTAGGGTTAGGGTTAGGGTTAGGGTTAGGGTTAGGGTTAGGGTTAGGGTTAGGGTTAGGGTTAGGGTTAGGGTTAGGGTTAGGGTTAGGGTTAGGGTTAGGGTTAGGGTTAGGGTTAGGGTTAGGGTTAGGGTTAGGGTTAGGGTTAGGGTTAGGGTTAGGGTTAGGGTTAGGGTTAGGGTTAGGGTTAGGGTTAGGGTTAGGGTTAGGGTTAGGGTTAGGGTTAGGGTTAGGGTTAGGGTTAGGGTTAGGGTTAGGGTTAGGGTTAGGGTTAGGGTTAGGGTTAGGGTTAGGGTTAGGGTTAGGGTTAGGGTTAGGGTTAGGGTTAGGGTTAGGGTTAGGGTTAGGGTTAGGGTTAGGGTTAGGGTTAGGGTTAGGGTTAGGGTTAGGGTTAGGGTTAGGGTTAGGGTTAGGGTTAGGGTTAGGGTTAGGGTTAGGGTTAGGGTTAGGGTTAGGGTTAGGGTTAGGGTTAGGGTTAGGGTTAGGGTTAGGGTTAGGGTTAGGGTTAGGGTTAGGGTTAGGGTTAGGGTTAGGGTTAGGGTTAGGGTTAGGGTTAGGGTTAGGGTTAGGGTTAGGGTTAGGGTTAGGGTTAGGGTTAGGGTTAGGGTTAGGGTTAGGGTTAGGGTTAGGGTTAGGGTTAGGGTTAGGGTTAGGGTTAGGGTTAGGGTTAGGGTTAGGGTTAGGGTTAGGGTTAGGGTTAGGGTTAGGGTTAGGGTTAGGGTTAGGGTTAGGGTTAGGGTTAGGGTTAGGGTTAGGGTTAGGGTTAGGGTTAGGGTTAGGGTTAGGGTTAGGGTTAGGGTTAGGGTTAGGGTTAGGGTTAGGGTTAGGGTTAGGGTTAGGGTTAGGGTTAGGGTTAGGGTTAGGGTTAGGGTTAGGGTTAGGGTTAGGGTTAGGGTTAGGGTTAGGGTTAGGGTTAGGGTTAGGGTTAGGGTTAGGGTTAGGGTTAGGGTTAGGGTTAGGGTTAGGGTTAGGGTTAGGGTTAGGGTTAGGGTTAGGGTTAGGGTTAGGGTTAGGGTTAGGGTTAGGGTTAGGGTTAGGGTTAGGGTTAGGGTTAGGGTTAGGGTTAGGGTTAGGGTTAGGGTTAGGGTTAGGGTTAGGGTTAGGGTTAGGGTTAGGGTTAGGGTTAGGGTTAGGGTTAGGGTTAGGGTTAGGGTTAGGGTTAGGGTTAGGGTTAGGGTTAGGGTTAGGGTTAGGGTTAGGGTTAGGGTTAGGGTTAGGGTTAGGGTTAGGGTTAGGGTTAGGGTTAGGGTTAGGGTTAGGGTTAGGGTTAGGGTTAGGGTTAGGGTTAGGGTTAGGGTTAGGGTTAGGGTTAGGGTTAGGGTTAGGGTTAGGGTTAGGGTTAGGGTTAGGGTTAGGGTTAGGGTTAGGGTTAGGGTTAGGGTTAGGGTTAGGGTTAGGGTTAGGGTTAGGGTTAGGGTTAGGGTTAGGGTTAGGGTTAGGGTTAGGGTTAGGGTTAGGGTTAGGGTTAGGGTTAGGGTTAGGGTTAGGGTTAGGGTTAGGGTTAGGGTTAGGGTTAGGGTTAGGGTTAGGGTTAGGGTTAGGGTTAGGGTTAGGGTTAGGGTTAGGGTTAGGGTTAGGGTTAGGGTTAGGGTTAGGGTTAGGGTTAGGGTTAGGGTTAGGGTTAGGGTTAGGGTTAGGGTTAGGGTTAGGGTTAGGGTTAGGGTTAGGGTTAGGGTTAGGGTTAGGGTTAGGGTTAGGGTTAGGGTTAGGGTTAGGGTTAGGGTTAGGGTTAGGGTTAGGGTTAGGGTTAGGGTTAGGGTTAGGGTTAGGGTTAGGGTTAGGGTTAGGGTTAGGGTTAGGGTTAGGGTTAGGGTTAGGGTTAGGGTTAGGGTTAGGGTTAGGGTTAGGGTTAGGGTTAGGGTTAGGGTTAGGGTTAGGGAGGTTAGGGTTAGGGTTAGGGTTAGGGTTAGGGTTAGGGTTAGGGTTAGGGTTAGGGTTAGGGTTAGGGTTAGGGTTAGGGTTAGGGTTAGGGTTAGGGTTAGGGTTAGGGTTAGGGTTAGGGTTAGGGTTAGGGTTAGGGTTAGGGTTAGGGTTAGGGTTAGGGTTAGGGTTAGGGTTAGGGTTAGGGTTAGGGTTAGGGTTAGGGTTAGGGTTAGGGTTAGGGTTAGGGTTAGGGTTAGGGTTAGGGTTAGGGTTAGGGTTAGGGTTAGGGTTAGGGTTAGGGTTAGGGTTAGGGTTAGGGTTAGGGTTAGGGTTAGGGTTAGGGTTAGGGTTAGGGTTAGGGTTAGGGTTAGGGTTAGGGTTAGGGTTAGGGTTAGGGTTAGGGTTAGGGTTAGGGTTAGGGTTAGGGTTAGGGTTAGGGTTAGGGTTAGGGTTAGGGTTAGGGTTAGGGTTAGGGTTAGGGTTAGGGTTAGGGTTAGGGTTAGGGTTAGGGTTAGGGTTAGGGTTAGGGTTAGGGTTAGGGTTAGGGTTAGGGTTAGGGTTAGGGTTAGGGTTAGGGTTAGGGTTAGGGTTAGGGTTAGGGTTAGGGTTAGGGTTAGGGTTAGGGTTAGGGTTAGGGTTAGGGTTAGGGTTAGGGTTAGGGTTAGGGTTAGGGTTAGGGTTAGGGTTAGGGTTAGGGTTAGGGTTAGGGTTAGGGTTAGGGTTAGGGTTAGGGTTAGGGTTAGGGTTAGGGTTAGGGTTAGGGTTAGGGTTAGGGTTAGGGTTAGGGTTAGGGTTAGGGTTAGGGTTAGGGTTAGGGTTAGGGTTAGGGTTAGGGTTAGGGTTAGGGTTAGGGTTAGGGTTAGGGTTAGGGTTAGGGTTAGGGTTAGGGTTAGGGTTAGGGTTAGGGTTAGGGTTAGGGTTAGGGTTAGGGTTAGGGTTAGGGTTAGGGTTAGGGTTAGGGTTAGGGTTAGGGTTAGGGTTAGGGTTAGGGTTAGGGTTAGGGTTAGGGTTAGGGTTAGGGTTAGGGTTAGGGTTAGGGTTAGGGTTAGGGTTAGGGTTAGGGTTAGGGTTAGGGTTAGGGTTAGGGTTAGGGTTAGGGTTAGGGTTAGGGTTAGGGTTAGGGTTAGGGTTAGGGTTAGGGTTAGGGTTAGGGTTAGGGTTAGGGTTAGGGTTAGGGTTAGGGTTAGGGTTAGGGTTAGGGTTAGGGTTAGGGTTAGGGTTAGGGTTAGGGTTAGGGTTAGGGTTAGGGTTAGGGTTAGGGTTAGGGTTAGGGTTAGGGTTAGGGTTAGGGTTAGGGTTAGGGTTAGGGTTAGGGTTAGGGTTAGGGTTAGGGTTAGGGTTAGGGTTAGGGTTAGGGTTAGGGTTAGGGTTAGGGTTAGGGTTAGGGTTAGGGTTAGGGTTAGGGTTAGGGTTAGGGTTAGGGTTAGGGTTAGGGTTAGGGTTAGGGTTAGGGTTAGGGTTAGGGTTAGGGTTAGGGTTAGGGTTAGGGTTAGGGTTAGGGTTAGGGTTAGGGTTAGGGTTAGGGTTAGGGTTAGGGTTAGGGTTAGGGTTAGGGTTAGGGTTAGGGTTAGGGTTAGGGTTAGGGTTAGGGTTAGGGTTAGGGTTAGGGTTAGGGTTAGGGTTAGGGTTAGGGTTAGGGTTAGGGTTAGGGTTAGGGTTAGGGTTAGGGTTAGGGTTAGGGTTAGGGTTAGGGTTAGG
>JAYEPQ010000019.1:12500-112500 GCA_036321105.1 Dracaena cambodiana
ACCCTAACCCTAACCCTAACCCTAACCCTAACCCTAACCCTAACCCTAACCCTAACCCTAACCTAACCCTAACCCTAACCCTAACCCTAACCTACCCTAACCCTAACCCTAACCCTAACCCTAACCCTAACCCTAACCCTAACCCTAACCCTAACCCTAACCCTAACCCTAACCCTAACCCTAACCCTAACCCTAACCCTAACCCTAACCCTAACCCTAACCCTAACCCTAACCCTAACCCTAACCCTAACCCTAACCCTAACCCTAACCCTAACCCTAACCCTAACCCTAACCCTAACCCTAACCCTAACCCTAACCCTAACCCTAACCCTAACCCTAACCCTAACCCTAACCCTAACCCTAACCCTAACCCTAACCCTAACCCTAACCCTAACCCTAACCCTAACCCTAACCCTAACCCTAACCCTAACCCTAACCCTAACCCTAACCCTAACCCTAACCCTAACCCTAACCCTAACCCTAACCCTAACCCTAACCCTAACCCTAACCCTAACCCTAACCCTAACCCTAACCCTAACCCTAACCCTAACCCTAACCCTAACCCTAACCCTAACCCTAACCCTAACCCTAACCCTACCCTAACCCTAACCCTAACCCTAACCCTAACCCTAACCCTAACCCTAACCCTAACCCTAACCCTAACCCTAACCCTAACCCTAACCCTAACCCTAACCCTAACCCTAACCCTAACCCTAACCCTAACCCTAACCCTAACCCTAACCCTAACCCTAACCCTAACCCTAACCCTAACCCTAACCCTAACCCTAACCCTAACCCTAACCCTAACCCTAACCCTAACCCTAACCCTAACCCTAACCCTAACCCTAACCCTAACCCTAACCCTAACCCTAACCCTAACCCTAACCCTAACCCTAACCCTAACCCTAACCCTAACCCTAACCCTAACCCTAACCCTAACCCTAACCCTAACCCTAACCCTAACCCTAACCCTAACCCTAACCCTAACCCTAACCCTAACCCTAACCCTAACCCTAACCCTAACCCTAACCCTAACCCTAACCCTAACCCTAACCCTAACCCTAACCCTAACCCTAACCCTAACCCTAACCCTAACCCTAACCCTAACCCTAACCCTAACCCTAACCCTAACCCTAACCCTAACCCTAACCCTAACCCTAACCCTAACCCTAACCCTAACCCTAACCCTAACCCTAACCCTAACCCTAACCCTAACCCTAACCCTAACCCTAACCCTAACCCTAACCCTAACCCTAACCCTAACCCTAACCCTAACCCTAACCCTAACCCTAACCCTAACCCTAACCCTAACCCTAACCCTAACCCTAACCCTAACCCTAACCCTAACCCTAACCCTAACCCTAACCCTAACCCTAACCCAAACCCTAACCCTAACCCTAACCCTAACCCTAACCCTAACCCTAACCCTAACCCTAACCCTAACCCTAACCCTAACCCTAACCCTAACCCTAACCCTAACCCTAACCCTAACCCTAACCCTAACCCTAACCCTAACCCTAACCCTAACCCTAACCCTAACCCTAACCCTAACCCTAACCCTAACCCTAACCCTAACCCTAACCCTAACCCTAACCCTAACCCTAACCCTAACCCTAACCCTAACCCTAACCCTAACCCTAACCCTAACCCTAACCCTAACCCTAACCCTAACCCTAACCCTAACCCTAACCCTAACCCTAACCCTAACCCTAACCCTAACCCTAACCCTAACCCTAACCCTAACCCTAACCCTAACCCTAACCCTAACCCTAACCCTAACCCTAACCCTAACCCTAACCCTAACCCTAACCCTAACCCTAACCCTAACCCTAACCCTAACCCTAACCCTAACCCTAACCCTAACCCTAACCCTAACCCTAACCCTAACCCTAACCCTAACCCTAACCCTAACCCTAACCCTAACCCTAACCCTAACCCTAACCCTAACCCTAACCCTAACCCTAACCCTAACCCTAACCCTAACCCTAACCCTAACCCTAACCCTAACCCTAACCCTAACCCTAACCCTAACCCTAACCCTAACCCTAACCCTAACCCTAACCCTAACCCTAACCCTAACCCTAACCCTAACCCTAACCCTAACCCTAACCCTAACCCTAACCCTAACCCTAACCCTAACCCTAACCCTAACCCTAACCCTAACCCTAACCCTAACCCTAACCCTAACCCTAACCCTAACCCTAACCCTAACCCTAACCCTAACCCTAACCCTAACCCTAACCCTAACCCTAACCCTAACCCTAACCCTAACCCTAACCCTAACCCTAACCCTAACCCTAACCCTAACCCTAACCCTAACCTAACCCTAACCCTAACCCTAACCCTAACCCTAACCCTAACCCTAACCCTAACCCTAACCCTAACCCTAACCCTAACCCTAACCCTAACCCTAACCCTAACCCTAACCCTAACCCTAACCCTAACCCTAACCCTAACCCTAACCCTAACCCTAACCCTAACCCTAACCCTAACCCTAACCCTAACCCTAACCCTAACCCTAACCCTAACCCTAACCCTAACCCTAACCCTAACCCTAACCCTAACCCTAACCCTAACCCTAACCCTAACCCTAACCCTAACCCTAACCCTAACCCTAACCCTAACCCTAACCCTAACCCTAACCCTAACCCTAACCCTAACCCTAACCCTAACCCTAACCCTAACCCTAACCCTAACCCTAACCCTAACCCTAACCCTAACCCTAACCCTAACCCTAACCCTAACCCTAACCCTAACCCTAACCCTAACCCTAACCCTAACCCTAACCCTAACCCTAACCCTAACCCTAACCCTAACCCTAACCCTAACCCTAACCCTAACCCTAACCCTAACCCTAACCCTAACCCTAACCCTAACCCTAACCCTAACCCTAACCCTAACCCTAACCCTAACCCTAACCCTAACCCTAACCCTAACCCTAACCCTAACCCTAACCCTAACCCTAACCCTAACCCTAACCCTAACCCTAACCCTAACCCTAACCCTAACCCTAACCCTAACCCTAACCCTAACCCTAACCCTAACCCTAACCCTAACCCTAACCCTAACCCTAACCCTAACCCTAACCCTAACCCTAACCCTAACCCTAACCCTAACCCTAACCCTAACCCTAACCCTAACCCTAACCCTAACCCTAACCCTAACCCTAACCCTAACCCTAACCCTAACCCTAACCCTAACCCTAACCCTAACCCTAACCCTAACCCTAACCCTAACCCTAACCCTAACCCTAACCCTAACCCTAACCCTAACCCTAACCCTAACCCTAACCCTAACCCTAACCCTAACCCTAACCCTAACCCTAACCCTAACCCTAACCCTAACCCTAACCCTAACCCTAACCCTAACCCTAACCCTAACCCTAACCCTAACCCTAACCCTAACCCTAACCCTAACCCTAACCCTAACCCTAACCCTAACCCTAACCCTAACCCTAACCCTAACCCTAACCCTAACCCTAACCCTAACCCTAACCCTAACCCTAACCCTAACCCTAACCCTAACCCTAACCCTAACCCTAACCCTAACCCTAACCCTAACCCTAACCCTAACCCTAACCCTAACCCTAACCCTAACCCTAACCCTAACCCTAACCCTAACCCTAACCCTAACCCTAACCCTAACCCTAACCCTAACCCTAACCCTAACCCTAACCCTAACCCTAACCCTAACCCTAACCCTAACCCTAACCCTAACCCTAACCCTAACCCTAACCCTAACCCTAACCCTAACCCTAACCCTAACCCTAACCCTAACCCTAACCCTAACCCTAACCCTAACCCTAACCCTAACCCTAACCCTAACCCTAACCCTAACCCTAACCCTAACCCTAACCCTAACCCTAACCCTAACCCTAACCCTAACCCTAACCCTAACCCTAACCCTAACCCTAACCCTAACCCTAACCCTAACCCTAACCCTAACCCTAACCCTAACCCTAACCCTAACCCTAACCCTAACCCTAACCCTAACCCTAACCCTAACCCTAACCCTAACCCTAACCCTAACCCTAACCCTAACCCTAACCCTAACCCTAACCCTAACCCTAACCCTAACCCTAACCCTAACCCTAACCCTAACCCTAACCCTAACCCTAACCCTAACCCTAACCCTAACCCTAACCCTAACCCTAACCCTAACCCTAACCCTAACCCTAACCCTAACCCTAACCCTAACCCTAACCCTAACCCTAACCCTAACCCTAACCCTAACCCTAACCCTAACCCTAACCCTAACCCTAACCCTAACCCTAACCCTAACCCTAACCCTAACCCTAACCCTAACCCTAACCCTAACCCTAACCCTAACCCTAACCCTAACCCTAACCCTAACCCTAACCCTAACCCTAACCCTAACCCTAACCCTAACCCTAACCCTAACCCTAACCCTAACCCTAACCCTAACCCTAACCCTAACCCTAACCCTAACCCTAACCCTAACCCTAACCCTAACCCTAACCCTAACCCTAACCCTAACCCTAACCCTAACCCTAACCCTAACCCTAACCCTAACCCTAACCCTAACCCTAACCCTAACCCTAACCCTAACCCTAACCCTAACCCTAACCCTAACCCTAACCCTAACCCTAACCCTAACCCTAACCTAACCCTAACCCTAACCCCTAACCCTAACCCTAACCCTAACCCTAACCCTAACCCTAACCCCAAACTCCAAACCCCAAACCCTAACCCAAACCCCAAACCCTAACCCTAACCCTAACCCTAACCCTAACCCCAACCCCAAACCCTAACCCCATACCCCAAACCCTAACCCCAAACCCTAACTTAACCCTAACCCTAACCCTACCCCTAACCCCTAACCCTAACCCTCACCCTAACCCTGACCCCAACCCCTGACCCCTGACCCTGACCCTGACCCTACCCCTGACCCTACCCCTAACCCCAAACCCTAACCCCAAACCCTAACCCTAACCCTCTATTGCTCCTCTCCCACCTCATCTAAATCTTTTTTTATTAAAATAAATTAGAAAAAAGTGATATGAGAAAGGAGGGGAAGGGATGGAAGAAGGTGGTGGGTAAATGAATAAAAGTCTTAGATTTCAAAAGTAATTGTGGGCTCTAAGAGTAAGGTGTTTTAGGAGATCAAAGTGGCTTGCTTAAATAGAATTGCTCTGAGTTTCGGTAAATTCTATCTGAGCACACCACTTTGCTTAGTAAGCCCACCTTTTCTAGTGGGGGATTAATCCTCAAATAGTATTCACACTATTTGAGAATTAGTCATCGAGTATCGTTGGGGATGAATCCACGACCAGAAAAAAATGATCACAAGAAGTAAACTTTAGGAGTTACCCACGAAGCAAAGTGGTGTGCTCAAATAGAATTTCCAAAGAGTTTGGGGAATTCTAAATAAGCACACCCTTTTTGCTAATTTAGTCCCAATAAGGACGCTAGAAATTGTTTTTTAGGTGGGCTCACTTATCAAATTGGTGGGCACATAATTTTGGTCCCAAATAAAATTCCCACTTTTCATGGAAACCATCCCAAATACGTAGATTTGGTCCCAATTTTTATTTATTCTATTTAATTATTAGTGGAGAGAGCCTCTTTGAATTTTATTAAGTATATTTAATCCAAATCCAAGCTTCTTTTCCATTATTTCCATGAAATAATCATGTAATCGAACATACTTTATAATCAAATCCTGTTATATCCGTGAACAAGGCCTAGGTTAAATTAATAGGATCCAACCCGATAGGTGAGAATATAAAGTGCAGGGATGTGATTCGGGAGTTTCTAGAGGGGCACACTATTTTTCCTAGTGAGTCAAGTTTTCCTAGTGAGCATGCTAAATGTCAAAATTACCCACCCTTTATTTTTCTCCCCCACTCCCCTTCATTCTCTCATTCACTTCCTCGTTAAACCCAACTCTCCCTCCCCTAAACTCTCCTCTCCTCTTATTCCTCAGTCCCCACTCCTTCCCCTCGCACGAGAAAAAATGATCGCTCCCAATCCAAAATCGTCCATAGCGGAGGGTGAAACTCTCGGGTTTTGGATTGGGCAGCGTGTCCACGCCATGAGCAATCCGCGCAGGATCGGCACGATCCGCTACATCGGACCCCTCGCTGGCCACTCGGGTTTCTGGATTGGTGTCAATTGGGACGACGACGACGGTAAGCATGACAGTTACGGAACCCGTTACTTCACTGTCCGATCCAATAAGTTCGGCTCCCTCGTCCGCGCAAAGAACTTGGCGAAGGGATCTCGTCCGTCGAGGCTCTCCATCTCAGATGCCGCACCGATCCAACCAAAGAAGAAGAAGATATAGGGAAAAAAAACCCTAATTTTTGTGAGAAATGAGGTGGAGCAAGATACCCTAATTAGATGTGATTGTGCAGATGAAATGTACATGTTTTCAAGGAGCAAAAAGCGCGTGCCGGTGCAGCTTGTGGGGATAAATAAAGTTGAGAATAAGTTGAAGAAGTTTGAGGAGTTAACTAGTACGGTGATTTCATATTTGGTGGTTAGCTCGATTGGGGATGCTAATGAGATCAATGCTCTAGTGTCCAATGAGTTGGTTACTAATGTAGGATTTTATTCAATGTTTTTGGTTAAGTGTAAATGCAATGTGGTGTTGTTTTAATCTTAGATCACATTTAAATTCTTCGGTTTTTAGCAATATAATATACACGTGATGAAATCAATAAACTAGTTTGTGATGAGGACCTCTTCGTGAAGTAAGTTTCATTCTTTATGTGGCACAAAATTTATCCATATTTTTTGAGATGCAATAGAGATTATTATCCATCGCTTGGCTGCATAACTACTGGTTTCTTTCAAATACATCAGTTGTACTATTTCACGAGTAGCAGCATTTTCATAGTATGATATATTTGCTAATTCTGTTTCAAATATCAGCATAAATTATGCAAAAATGAGTTGCATTTGGAATTTCAGACAGTAAATTTAAGGCATAATTTCTTTGATCATTCATACTTTAAACTATATGTAAAAACTAATTGCTTTATTGACTTTTAGCTCTATAAAGCTCTATTACTCCTTTCCACTAATTTTAACTTTAAACTATATGTAAGAATAGAGTCCCCTGTTACTGAAAAGTCTTACGAAAGAGCAAACATTAATGAACCGGACTCAGAAGAAAAATAAGTACAACCGATTAGTGGAGTACCGGTTGAATTAATACTCCTCAAGAGTTTTAAAGCCTAGAGACCTTAGATTTAATTGTTTTTTATTTTGCATCGTAATTTGAAATGGCTGTACTAAAAAACAATATGTTTTTAGATAGTTGTTCGAGAACTGTTTGCTACAAATGAAACTTTGTATATATTTTTTTATGTAATGTTGTTTCTAATTATAGGCTGATTTGTTCATAAGTCTCATTGTGTGAATTCATATTATTGTTTGAATTTGAATTTCATATTTATGTTTTATTGAAAAATCTGTTGATAGAGATTTAATTATGATTTGATTAGAATTTGGTTAGATTTGGTATTCTTGTTACATTAGAATTATGATTAGATTTGATTAGAATTCTCTATATATATGGCTTGTAAAACCCTAATTTGGATACAGAGAGTGAAATATTATTTCTTTTGAGAGCATGTAATTTGTTTTTTTTCAAATTTTTCCTCGAGTGATTCGTGAGAGAGTGGGCGTATGATTCGCCTGGACGTGAGGTCCAAAACCCTAATTTATTCTCCAAAACCCTAAGTTCTTCCCCAATTTCCCACCACAAACCCTAAATCGCTTCCGTCCTCCGTCAAGTTGGTATCAGAGCTCAAGATCCATATCTTCATGTATTAGAGCTCAAGATCCACATCTTCAGGTATCAAAATTCCAATCCATCTCCATCTTCTTATCTTTCCATCATCTTTTTTTTTTAATTTTCTTTTAGAATTGAGAAAAAAAACAGTGAAAAAAAAAGAAAAAAAAAGAAAAGAGAAGCAGCAGAAAGAGAGAGAGACAAAAAAAAAACCAAAAATTCTCCTCTTTCTCCCCGTAACAGCAGCCCCTTCCCCTTTCCCACATCGCCCCACCGTCCCTTCTTCAAAACCCACCAACACTCCATAAAAAAAAAAAAAAAAAGAAAGAAGAAGAAGCAAAGGAGCAGCAGGAGAAGAAAAGAAAAAAAAAAGAAGAAGAAGAAGAAGAAGAAAAAGAAGAAGAAGAAGAAGAAAAGCAGGAGCAGGAGCAGGAGAAGGGAAAAAAAAAAAAGAGAGAGAGAGAAAAAAAAGAAAAAACAAGAAGAAGAAGCAGAAGAGCCACTAGCGTCACCGCCGCCTTCATCCTCGCCTGCCACCCACCGCCCTCCACAGCAGCACCACCGCCCTCTCCACCACTTTCGCACTTCCGGCGACCACCCATCAGCAGATCCCCCATTTTCGGCGACCCCATCAGCAGATCGCACCCTCACCGCCGACGCTGCCCAACCCCCATCTTTGCCACCTCGACGCCGCCTCGTGGTCCCTGTTTACCTTCCACTTCCACTCCGGCCACCTCGTCGACCCCAGACACCTCAGCAACAACAACAACAGCAGCAACATCAGCAGTCGAACAAAAGCTGGAAGAGAGAGCTATTGGATTTTGGATTTGATTGTTATTGGGTTTGGTTGAATTGGATTTGAGCCTAGTTCAAACCTAATAATTCTGCACTAATTCTTGAGCTGATCTGTGGGATTTCTACTCCAGAGTCTGTGTAAAATTTCCAACAATCTGATAAGGAAATTCGTGCCTAAGTGTGACTTGCTCTACATTGAGGTAACTTCTAATCACACTGTCGATTCGGTTAGTAACATCTTGCACCCCAATCTTGTTATTTGCATAGACTTGGAAAAATTTATTGTTACTTATAATTTGCCACGAGATTTATTTGTGTGTTACATTATATTGCATAAATAGGAATTGCACTTCCTCACATATAGCAAATTTAGGACATTAGAATATTTTATTTGATCATATAGTCACGCATTTAGTTTGTGTCTAGATTTTGCATATTCATCTGTGTGTTTTATTGCAACTGCATATAGATAATTATTGCATGCTTCGTAGTGGCAAAAATTTTAGAGAAGTCATGGATCTTACAAGGTTTTAAATAAATTAAATTAAATAATGGACACTAATAAAAAACTTCAAACTGGTTTAGATATAATAAATACACGTTTAGATAATCTAGAAACACAAGTCAATGAGCAAAAACCTGCTGAAAATAATCAGAGGAATGAAAGTAGACAAGGAAGATATCATAATATTGGAAGAAATAATAATTTTGAGCATGAACATCCACACGATGATATCACACGTAAAGTTAAAGTAGATGTTTCCTCTTTTGATGGCACTTATGACCCCCAACGTTTTTGTGATTGGTTAGCGGATATGGACCATCTTTTTGAATGGTATGAGATGTCTGAAGCCCGAAGAGTCCGTTTCGCTAAATTAAAATTACAAGGGTCAGCTAAAATCTATTGGATGTCAGTTGAGAGACGGTTAGTAAGAGAGCGACAAGAATCAATTGAAACATGGTTTGAAATGAAAGAAAAACTTAGAAAGAAATATCTTCCTCCAAGTTTTAAGGATCGCCTTCTTGATCAGCTGTCTAATCTAAAACAGGAAAACATGAGTGTGACTGAATATATGCATAAATTCGATGAGCTCTTAGTGCGATGCGACATTCAAGAAGACAGTCGTTTAACTCTTTCACGATTTCGCACTGGATTTAAACCCGAACTCAAACGAGAAGTGCTTACACACTCTTTAGATTCTGTTGAGAATGCATTTCAGTGCGCTCTTAACTATGAGGCATATTTGCGCACACCCTTTGACAAAAAGTCCACTTTCAGAACCACAGAGTATACCAAGCGACAATCTGACACTAATGCTACAAATACTAATATTATCCCTAAGGATACTAAAAGTAAATCAGTCGCTAGTGAGTCATCAAAACAAGCCACAAAACAAACTGAGTGCTTCAAGTGTCATAATTTTGGTCATTTTGCTTATCAATGTCCTACAAGAAATTTGCTAATAAATGAGATTCATAATACAAATGATAGTGAGACTGAAGAAGAAATTTACGAATCTCAAGGAAATTTTAGTGATGTTGAAGATGACCTAATGAATACACCTTTACACATTGTTAGGTGTTTGTATTCTGTATCAAGAAATGAGGATTGGCATAGATCTAATGTGTTTCACACATATATCACATACAACAGTAAGAGTTATAAAGTCGTGATAGATGGAGGTAGTTGTGTAAATATAATTTCTAAATTAGCTGTTGACAAAATGGGCCTCAAACCTGAATCACACTCTCAACCGTATAATGTAACTTGGTTTGATAAGAGTTGTCATGCTATAATTCAGCGTTTCTTGTGCCTATTCAATTTTCAAATTATAGTGATCATATTTGGTGTGATGTTTTACACATGGATGCTGCACATATTTTACTCGGTAGACCTTGGTTATTTGATCTAGATGTTAAGAATTATGGAAAGTCCAATAACTATGCATTTGTGTGTAATGGAAAGAAAATTGTGTTGACTCCTTCTCCACCCAAGAGTCCATCTAAAAATAAAAAAATGGGTTAATAATACTAACTCAAGATGATAAATTGCTCCATTTTGTTCATAAAAATCCTGAGTCTATCAAGTCGAGATCCATATCACTTGACAAGTCTGATCCACCTATAGATTCACTTGCACTACTTTTGCATTGTTTGTGTGTAAATCTCCATAGGCAAATTATATTTAGCAATGATATTTACAAGTTTATTGCAGATATATTTGATAGAGTGCAGGTATTTCTAGTTGGATCCGTGCTGATTAGGGTTCCACCTACGAGGTTCCCTTTTGGGAATGTAGAGCCTTTTCATACCCAATATACGAACCCTTTCAGCTTTTTGTGGGAATTTGTTATGCTTTCTTTGGAGTTGAATGTTCCAACAGCCCTTGATTTTCGCTCGATCGTGATGGTTTTACGTGTGCCCTGATGCTCTACTCTAGAAGATCATCGAGCTTCTGCTTTATGCCTGACATTCTTCATGGCATCAGATTTTGAGCCTGCTCCACTTCTTCCACATCCACGAGTTCCACCACCATGGATAAGCACAAAAGTTGATATTTGGTTTCGGATATATCTGATTTATACATATTTGGTATGGTGGAAAGGTTTTCCGGATTTCGGGACGCTTGTTCGACTTCATCCGATGTGCTTGATCTTCTTCCAGTTGCCATTCACCGGTGGTGAATGTTTCCAAGCGGGGGAGAATTGATAGAGATTTAATTATGATTTGATTAGAATTTGGTTAGATTTGGTATTCTTGTTACATTAGGAGTATGATTAGATTTGATTAGAATTCTCTATACATATGGCTTGTAAAACCCTAATTTGGATACAGAGAGTGAAATATTATTTCTTTTGAGAGCATGTGATTTGCTTTTTTTCAAATCTTTCCTCGAGTGATTCGTGAAAGAGTGGGCGTGTGATTCGCCTGGACGTGAGGTCCAAAACCCTAATTTATTCTCCAAAACCCTAAGTTCTTCCCCAATTTCCCACCACAAACCCTAAATCGCTTCCGTCCGCCGTCATCTGTAGTTGGAAATAGTTAAATTTTGTGTACAAATTTGAGAGATGAATAAATTCTTTGTGTTTATTGCATAATTAATTTTTGGATTCAATTATTGCACCTATTTCAATCTCAAAGTTTCTATGAATCTTGTATCGCTCAGATGACTGTTGTTGGCTCCACCTTTTCAATGTGTTGAAGTATCATCCTATATCCAACATTTTAAGGGTTTTTAATCTACTGTCTAGGGTGTGCACTCTGGACAAATTACTAATTATCATAACTGAAAGTCTAGACAGTAGGCTGCTGTTTGGAATTCCAGGCTGGACAAAAAAAAATTTATCTGAATTAGAATTCCGAACAATGTCTGTTGTCTGGACTTCCAGTCCGGATAAGCTAGATAACTGTCCGAACTGGCTGTCCGGACAGTAGAGATTCGTCCGGACTGTCAGTCTGGACATGATGATTTTCATCCGGACTTCCAGTCCGGACATGTTGATGAGTCATGTTAAGGTAACGTGACTCCCTCCTCTTCATTTCTTCTTCCTAAGCTCTACAGCCAAAAGTCGTGGATGCTGGAGGACTGGCGGACGCAGTTGTGGGAGTCGTCATCTGCTGCTCGTTCTCACCACACGAGAGATGTTTGATTTTTTTTTTTTTTAACTGAACTGCAGGTTGAGAAGAGAATGAGAAAAGAGATTAAAAATGAAGATATTTCAGTCTAAAAATTTGATGGCAAGTTTGTAAAATGATTTTTTTAACTGGGGTGACCAGTAAAAATGGTGTGCCCCTCTAGAAACTCCCTTGTGATTCTCTTGTGAGAAATTTCGAGGCAGCCGCTGCAGCTTCTAAATCTCTAAGTAGCGTGTCTTCTTTGATCTTTCTTCCTTTGAAGTTCGATCTCTCTCTCAAATCTCTCTTCGATTCTTCGTAAATCTACGTCTTCATCGATCTTTGATCTGATTGTTATTCTCTTTTTTTCTTTTTTCCCCCCTTTTTTTGTATTTAGGGAGGGCTTAGGATATTACCTTTTATTTTAAAATTATATTGAACTTATCTATCATGTTATTGTATGGATCTGTTTTGCTTCGTCAAATTAAATTGAGATATTTCCTCAGATGATTATCTTACCATAGACGTGATTAGTTTATTCCCTTAATTAAGTTTAAATGATATAAGAATCATGTTTTTACAGTTTAAATTGATAGAAATATCATATATTTATGGTAGTTGTTATTTCGAAAGGGGTTAGGATGCAGCAATTTGTATTTCCAATTTATAAGATTCATGTTTACAAATCAAATCTCTGACTGCTTTTTATTACCTTAAAACCGTGGCAATTATAATTTATGAAATCATATTATACTAGATATTCTTTTTGTATATTTGTCTGATTATATGTAAATTTTTTTAGGTAGTAGTAGTTCTTATTTGATCAGATTTAAACTTTTTGCTTCTTCTCTTGATTAAGTTGGTCAAAATCGTGTATTTATAGTTATTAAAATTCTGGAAAAGGTGGAAAGCATCAATTATGATAGCCAATTGCATGATTTCGTCTTGATGCACATGGTTGTCTTGATGTCCACTTTTACCTCTAGACTCTACAGTAAGTAGTGAGAAACTAATCTTATCTAAAAAGGAATTTGGTTTTAACATGAAACATTGATGTGTTTCTTAAAGTGATAATCTTCAAATACAACTGTGTGCTGATAGGGAAGTGCCATTGTCTTCTAAAATTAGGTTAAAATTGTGAAAAATGTTTTTTTTATGAACATTTATTATTCAATTTGAATGTGCTTAAAGTAAATTATGAACATTGACTATTTATTCATTTGTAATGTTTTTAATTTCTTCTACTCAGTACTACTGATGATGAGCAAGCTTGACGAGGAGACCTAGAAAGAAACCAAGGATGTTTATATCTATCTGGATACTCCAATTGATATACCACTAACGTATACTATGAGGTATTGTGAATAATAATAATAATAAAATAATGATGATAATGTTAATGATAATGATGATGATGATTATGTTAGGCTAGCTAGGTTGGTTGGAAACAAAACATCATTGATGGAGGAGTCACCGACTGACATAACACATTGCCTTATTTGTTAATATATAGCTGCAATGTGATGCTTTGCTACTTGCAATAGAATTTTAACTTTGGATTGACAGGTGGATGGATGGACGGACAGAGGGAGGATTGCAAATTGCAATAAATAAAGCAGGAGAAGATAGCTAGAAGGTTAGATAACGTTATTATATTCAACCGCAAAC
The DNA here is from genome assembly GCA_036321105.1 of Dracaena cambodiana. Taxonomy (NCBI): domain Eukaryota; kingdom Viridiplantae; phylum Streptophyta; class Magnoliopsida; order Asparagales; family Asparagaceae; genus Dracaena; species Dracaena cambodiana. Next base: position 26,340 of record JAYEPQ010000019.1, read on the forward strand.
CAAACCCAACGCCAACCACAATCACGACTATCGGTTAATAGTATTACTACTAATTGGATAATAAATAATAACTGGACTAGAGTAGTAACTAATACCACCACTATTACTATTACTATACTGTTAAACTAAATTAGGCTAGACTATATACTCTTGAGGTAAGAGAGAGGGAATGAGAGAGGACAGGATGGTAGGGTAGCAAGCAACTACAAATGCAAATACATGCATTCTTCCTCTCTTTCTTCTTTAATACTTAAAAATAAATAAATCAATAATAAGTACTACTGGGAGGTGTCACTATATATCATTCATTCACTAATTTCATTTAAATTGACTTCTGAATACGCGCCATGCACATTGCTTTGCTCCTCCTTCACACATTTTCATTTTTGCATAACAAGGAGTTTGTGAACCATAATTCATTGATAAGAATGTAGCCAAAAAATTCTTTAGAATGAAGGAATATATAAGGGGAAAAGTGTATCTAGTGTCTCTTTAGATAATTATCTAAAAAAAAATATCAATTTAAGGAGGCAAGGAAGAGTGTGCCTAGGACTATTCGTGGGTTGCATCTTAATCTGAACTCATCCAAAAGCTACCAAAAAGTTTTGATTAGAGTTTCCTTCAAAACCTGTCAGAACCTGAAGGTTTGTAAATCTCTCAAAATTCGCTTGCTTTTCAATTCTGGTTTGAAGTTGCCTAAAGATTTACTCTTGCCCGACCACTGAACAACCATATAAAATATGTATCATCACTATAGAAGATTCATATGTTGATTGTTATATCATCTCGAACATAAAGTCGTATATTATAAAAAATCATGCATTTTAGATACTTGACTATACGTTGGATTGTTGCAAAATCAATGATTTTAGAAAATGCGAGCTTACACATAGTTTCTTCCCCATCTCCCTCTTCATCTCCATTATGTTCAAACTTTCCTAATCGTTGATGCATAAATAGGTTTTTTTCTGAAGAGAAGAACATACACCATAGGTATGGAACCTTTAAAAAATTGCATTTGATTGTAAATATCAAAGAGGTTTTATCGTAACAATTATTTAAGGACAAAATAGTTCATTTTGTGAAACTACATTCATTTCCAGAGGAAAAAAAGATGATATTACAAGAAATTTATCTTTTAATGAAACAAATAAATAACTTCACAGGAACGCAAGAAGGGAAGGAGATCTCCGGCGTTCCAGGTAGGTGATCTCCGGCGTTCCAGTAGTGATCTCCGGCGCTCCAGGTAGGTGATCTCCGGCGCTCCAGTGTTTTTCCGACGAACTCTACAAAAAAAAAAAAAAAAAAAAGAAAAAAAGAAAAAGAAAACGGGGGAGTTCAACGGAGGAGTAGCTAAGAGGTGAACCGGTTTACCTTAGAGAAGTTTCTCCATAGGGAGAGAGCAGCGACCTCAGATTGTACTATCATCATCGGTCGCCGATCACCGGGGGCAAGGAAGGAGGCCGTGCATCAACCTACAACCACTCACCAACTCCGGTGATGGACTTCGGGTGGAATTGGTTGGGGAGAGGGAAAAATAAAGAAGAAAATAGCAGTGAAGAGGACAAGAACCCCAAACATAGAAGAAGGAGCTGGTCGGAAATCGCCAAGGGGTCACCGGAAGACAAGGTTCACGACCCCAATGCTGGAGCGACCACTTACACTAGAGAGGAGGTGTTAGCAATGCTAGCAGCGGCCTCTGATGTGGCGGGTGGGATAACGAACCTGATTTCTAAGGAAGAACTGTGGAAGACAGTCAAGTCAAGAGCAACCATTAAGAAGGAGAGGATGGCTAAGTCAACCGGAGGTCTCACAGAGGGGAATAGGAAGAGGAAATTTTCTCTGGCGAGGAGGCCACTCCCGGGAAGTCTAGAACTTTGCTGGATTTGCGGGAATAAAGGACATTTTAAGGACGAGTGCCCTTTCATCCGCTGCAGGTTTTGTAAGGGACTCGGACATAAGATTGGAGAGTGTCCGATTGCTCCGGACAGAAATCAGAAGCCAAAGATCGTTCCCAGCCATGCTTTTGGTTTGCCATCAGGTAGCTGAAGACCGAAAGATATCATGGGGCTAAGAAGACCCGTAAGCAGCTCAATTGCAAACAGTGCAGTAAAGGATGACAACAATAAGGAACAAGACATGCCGATGCCCATCTCAAGTGCTAAACCTGTAGTTTTTATCCCAGTATCGGATCATGCCAGGGAGGAACAACAAAGGCTCTCTAGAACCCTGGGGGTCTTGTATCCCGGCCATGGAAAGCCAACAATGGAGGAAATGAAGGAAGGATTGGCAGCGATGTCAAAGGAGTTTGCAAATTACAAGTGGATAATTCATGACGGGGGGAACAAATTCTTGACTTATTTCCCTACGGAGACTGGGCTATCTTTTGCAGCCAGTAGGACTTCGGTGCCATGCAGAGATTTCAAGGCGGGTTTCAGGGTGTGTCGATGGAGTGGAGAAGAAGATGGTTTTTTCTATTCCTTCCCGATGATGGCATGGGTAGAGCTCAGAGGCTTGCCTCTCCAGCACTGGAATAGAGTAGATATCAGCAAATTATTGATCAAATTTGCACACGTTATTGACATTGACGAGGATACTAGTCTAAAACGGAGATTGGACTATGCTCGAGTGAGGGTGGGATATGATAACCCTACGGCGCTCCCGTTACAGTTCAATGTAGTACTGGGAGGCCGCCGCTATGCAATCAAAGTGAAAATTACACATATACTCTCAACGAACAGCTCGTCGTCGGTGGGTTTTGAGGACGTCGCGGTCACCGGCGAGATCGGGGGTACCGATCGGCCGTCGACCGGGATAGTTAACCTCCCCGCCGGAAAACGACGAAGCTTCACATGGAAGAGAGTCGGTAGCAGCTCGGAAACAGAGAAAGGGGCCACCTCGACAAAGCCGCTGGTCAACAAACGATTAGGGGCTTCAACAGTAACTGCTTTCGAAGAGGGACAGAAGAAGAACATCAATCAGGAAAGGACTCGGGTTGAGGGTCACCTGCCTCCGCCGAATGACATGCAGGAACCCTCTTCCCGAGTTGCCCTATCCATGGCAAGTCAAAACCCCAACTTTCGAACGGGAACGAATAGCTTTCCACAAGAAGGGGAAATGGTACGGATGAATGAAGATCCATTGATCTTTGACGAAAATGGATCCAATTTTGGGATCTTGAGGAGGGATGCGAATGGGCAGCTTTTTATCAACAGTAAAGAGATCGGTCGTCTTACCTGTTTGAAGAAACCGATAACCTTACCTGTTGACGTGAGAGAAGAAAGCAATAGCTGGCCGGATCTGAAGCTGAAAGGGAAGATGGAAGACAGTGGAAACCGAAGGGACAGACATGGGGAAGGAAGTCAGACATGCGGTGAGGATGGAGAGGAATTTCGAGGTGATAGGGACCTTGCGAGATTTGGGAAGGGGGAAGACATGAGAGAGCAGCTGAGTCCTCATTTAGAGGACTTGGGATTTAATGAGGGGACCCACCCACATGGGGTTTCAGGGGAAACTAACACAACGAATTCAAAGAGGAAGGGGGTTCCTAGCTCATATTTAGGAGAGAGGAGTGTTGATGGGACCCAATCCTATGGGAAATTAGGAGGGGAAAAAGAAATTGAAGGAAATTTGAGTGGGATTCTTTCTTCTTTAGATAAATCAAGAGAGGCCCACATGAAGGATGGGTTTATGGAGGAACCCTGTAATATCTTTGGGAGAATTGTAGGGAGCAACAGGTCTTCTGCAGTGAGCGGAAATCATAAAATCATAAATTTAGATAAGATGGGCCTGACTGAAGTTCAAAACCCAAATACGGGTTTGGAGAGGGTTAACCCCAATAAGAGTATAGTTGTTGATTTCAGACAGACTGGTGAGGGGACCTCCAGAAGACAGCTGAATTTAGGTCAAGATGACAACATTGAATATACGGGCTTGCTGGCAACATTAAACAACTTTGACAAAGATTTTGCAAGAGATACTATGGCCAAATTACTTGAAAATATTATGTGTAAAGAAAATCTGAGGCAAAAGAAGCGTATCAGGAAAAGACAACCTTCAAGACTTCCTAAGCGGGTCAGGGACATATCAAGGATGCTTAGTAGGGTCGCGCAGTCGCCTCTGAGGTTAGATAAAGATACAACAGAAGTAAGGGTCGTGACCGAAGCAACAAATGCAACACCGGCAGCACTCGACACCCCGATGAAAGTTCAGACAGAGGAAATAGCTAACCAATCTCAGGAGGGAGAGAATATGCGGGATAAGGGAGACATGACAGATGAAGAAAGGTTGGCTTCTCCAACGAACTTGGGGGGATGTGCTAAGTCCCTGATCACACCTTCCAGGAGGAGCAAAAGGCTGGAAGAGAAGCGAGGTGGACAACATTACCAACTGGGACAGGTTGCAAGGGCTGCTACTATGCGAAAGGCGGAACTTGTGGATCCTCTCCCAGGTACCACTAATCTTGATTTTAATATTCTTAATTGTGTGCCTGATGATGTATTAATTGCTTTAGCCCATACCTGTGATTTGAGTTAGGGGTAGGGTACTCAGACCAATTATACGCCCTCACGAAACTCAAAAATCTAGAGGTTGTGTCCTAAGAGGACCAGAAGGAGGCCATCTCGCCTTAGTACACAGGGTAGGGCCGCTCGTGGAGAAGACAACATACTAGTTTAATGAAGTGCATTTTTTGGAATGTTAGAGGGTTGGGAAACCCGGTCAAACGGCGAATGGTTGCGGAAGTAATACGCACTAATAAGATTGATATTGTGTGTATGGAGGAGACAAAACTATCTGATCCTGACCCTCGGATTTTGGGTTCAATTGCTTCTGGGAAATTTTACAATTTTTGTATTTTTAATGCAAGGGGAGCATCAGGTGGAATCCTAATTGGGATCAATAAAAAATACCAGATTCTGAACTTCTGGGCAGGAGAATATTCTCTGACAGTAAGGGTAAGAAGTCCAATGGATGGATGGGTCCAAATGGTAACCGCGGTGTACGGACCAAATGAGAGTGATTTGCGGTCGCAATTTTGGCTACATCAATCCGAAGTACTTACAATGACCCGTGGATTATAGGAGGAGATTTTAATATCACTAGATTTGCATGTGAACGGAAAGGGGAAGATCGGTCACACAAAGATAGGCAGGAGTTCAATAACTTAATCAACTGGATCTCATAGATTTACCATTTTCGGACCGGGTATTCACATGGTCAAATATGAGGCTTAATCCAGTCATGGCTAAGTTGGATAGAGTGTTAGTCTCGGATACTTGGGAAGCAAAATTTCCCTTAGCAGAGATTTGCTCCCTTCCGTGACCGACTTCAGACCACACACCAATTTTACTTACAGCTGGAGAGAGGGAACAAAAATCACAGAAGCGTTTCCATTTAGAACGTTGGTGGTTGGAATATATGGAAGTACATGACCTGATTAAAGAAAGTTGGGGTCATCAAACAAGAGCCAGAGATGCGGCAGAAAATATCTGCATCAAACTGCGTCGTCTACGAAAGGTATTATGGAGATGGGAAAGGCGCTTTCGAAGAGAAGGGAAGAGTGAAAAGGATGACATTTTGAAGGAGATGGACAATTTACATAAAGTGGAAGAGAGCCACAATTTGTCATTGGATGAGAACAGCAGAATCCTACATCCAAGGAGAAAACTTGAAGAAATATATAAGAGGGAGGAATTACGATGGAGGCAGAGAGCTCATGCTAATTGGCTGAAAGATGGGGATGCAAACACTGCATTCTTTCATAGATGGGCAAATATGCGGCATAGAAATAACAAAATACATCAGCTGACAGTGAAGGATAGTCAGGTTAGCGGGGATGCACTGCAGGAACATGTTTACCATCATTTTAAGCGACTGTTTGGCAGGGAGAACACATTTCGTGTTCAACTGAAAGAGGAAGCATGGGAGAAGGAGGTGAATCTCTCAGATCTTGAAGAGGAGTTTCGGGAGGAGGAGATTAAAAGAGCAGTATGGGAGTTAGGCCTGGATAAGGCACCAGGCCCTGACGGCTTTCCTCTATTCTTTTTCAAATTATTTTGGGAAGACGTCAAGAGGGATTTAGTTTGGTTAATGGACGAGGTATTCCGAGGGATAAGTAGACTGGATAGAATCAACTACTCGGTCATTACCTTAATACCGAAGAAGTGTTCACCGGGACAAATTGGTGATTACAGACCGATTGCATTGTTGAATAGCTCTATTAAGATAGTGTCGAAAGTTCTGGCTAATAGATTAGCATCGAAACTCCAGCTATTGATAAAGGACTATCAAACGGGTTTTATTGCCGGCAGAAATATTTTAGAAGGGGTGGCTACGACATATGAGGTCATCCACCAGTGCAAGAAAGCCGGAATAAAGGGTTTCATATTGAAGATAGATTTTGAAAAAGCATACGATATGGTGGATTGGAACTGCCTGATGGAGACTCTCAAATATAGGGGATTTGGAGCGAAATAGAGACTATGGATTGAAACTTGGTTATATTCCGGAAAAACACAGGTAATGGCAAACGATACAATAGGAAAAGAAATACTTCTGAAAAGGGGTCTAAGGCAAGGCGATCCCCTATCTCCTCTATTATTTGTCTTAATAGCAGATGGTTTGAACTCTATGCTTCAGAAGTTGAAGAAGAAGGAAGAGATAACAGGTCTCCCAGGGGCTCCCAATATGTCTTTTGTTAATTTACAATATGCAGATGACACGTTGATTTTTGGAAATGGTAGCCTACGAGAGGCTTTAATCATAAAATGGGCTCTCTGCTGTTACGAAGCTTGGTCAGGTTTAAAAATAAACTTTGCTAAGAGTTCTCTGATTTGTTTGGGAGCAAGAAACTTGTCCATGCAACTAATCATGAAGGTATTTTGCTATAAGGAGGAGCGGTTCCCGATCACATACTTGGGAATTCCGGTGACATCAGGAAAACCCTCGACAAAGGATTGGCTTCCCCTTTTGGATTGTTTTGAGAAAAAGTTGGAAGGTTGGAAAGGAAAATACCTGTCATTGGGTGGGAAGGTTGTGATGCTCAACGCGGTACTCTCCTCGCTTCCTCTTTATTTAATATCCTTTTTTATAATGCCAAGATGGGTGCGAGAGAAAATTGACCGGATCAGGAAAAGATTTCTTTGGAATGGAGTAAATGCATCATCCAACAAATATCACCTAGTGCCATGGGGACAAGTGTGTCGGCCAAAAGAGGAGGGCGGCTTAGGAGTCGTTGATCTCAAGACTTTTAATTTGTCCCTTATGACCAAATGGTGGTGGCATCTAATCACACGGAGCCAGGGCTCACTTCAGAAGTTACTTCTTAACAAGTATGGCCCGAAGGGAGGTACGTTGTATGGGGAAATAAAGAATAAACATAATACTTCGGCCTTTTGGAAGGGGATGCTAAAAGTAAGACATCTAATTTGTCACAGCTTGGAGTACAAACTGGGAAATGGGAACAAGATAGCCTTCTGGCATGACAGATGGTGTTCGCAACTTTCTCTAAAGACATTATACCCAGACGTCTTTCAAAAGGCCAACGATAAAAATGCCAGGGTTTGTGACTATTGGGGCCGCTCAAGATGGAGATGGAATTCAACGGCATTATCAGGACACGATTTTGTAAGAATTAGACTCCTTAAACAGTCACTGATCGATTTAGCCCCCGCTCTTTCAGAAGAGGATAGACCAATTTGGAGATGGGAGAAAAATGGTAACTTCACAGTGAAATCCACATACCGGCACTTTATAACCGGTGGACTTATCTCTGCAAATACTGCATGGATTTGGAGAGCTAAGTGCCCTCAGAAGGTCAGACTTTTTCTTTGGCTAACTTGTAAAGATACTCTCCTGACCTGGCCAAAATTACAAAGAAGAGGCTGGATTGGCCCCAACATATGTCTCTTATGCAAGAGGGATGAAGAATCAAGCGAACACATTGTATGTAACTGCTCGTTCGCTAAAAATTCATGGGAGGCGTGCGCCAGGGCATTAGACTTGAACATCGGAACTGCTCTAGATGAAACTATCTGGAGGAACCTTGATAGAGGGGAAAATGATAGTCATAGGCTTCGAAGTGCTATTGCGGCATTTTGCTGGAATATGTGGAGAGAACGAAATAATAGATTATTTAATGACAAGTATCATTCTATTGAGTACTGTGTGAGACTCATTGTTCATGATTTCATTATCTGGACAGGTGTTCCTTCAGATGAGGAGAGATTTCACTTATCAAGTGGCTCTTCGGGAAATGATACTCAGCCAGACGAGGAGTAGGGATCTATATCAGAAGCGCAAGGACGGATGGACTGACTATGAAATACCACTTTTGCTGGATCACTGTATTTGTATATTTACTTTATTATGCTACTTTCCTTTTTAGTACTTTTTAGGACTTTTACTTTGTAAGCTTATTATCGGGCCACTACTTCTGTGGATCCGGAATACTTTTTGTTCTATTATTCACTCTTTAATGGAACGAAGAGGGACACGCCCCGCCGTTTATCGTCAAAAAAAAAAAAAAAAACAATTATTTAAGGACGAAAAGTGTGCATATATGACTCCAAATGTACAAATGAAAGCACTGTTTTAAATTAAAAGAAAGGAAAGCTCTCTTTCTTGTCTGACAACTATGTTACAACTATGTCCTATTGATCTTAAATGGAAAAGAACAATTCAAAATCCAAAAGTTCAGTTTCTTAGCAAATTTTGGAAGCTGGTCCAATATTGCTGGATTGGGAGCTTACAACATTTAATCTTTGGATATGTCTCAAATATCTCCTGCTAACAATAAAGTATCTTTTCAGGAAAGGACATTCCATCTGATTTTCATCCAAGTGTTGGATTAATCCATCCAGATGGTTGGTCCATCTCGGCCGCAGTTCGTATTGTTCGGCTCCTCCATTGTCCAATTAAGCTTCTCCAATGGAGGATGGGGAGCCATTCTCGCTGACGTCTATGCCAGAAAGGTATTAAAACTATCTTCTTGTTATTGGTTATTGGTTATTGTTATTATATTACCTCTTATTGTTATCATAATACTATTATGCTGATACAGTACCTCTTATTTGTACCTCTTTTTGTTATTAGTTTGGATTGGGTTGGGTTGAATTGATCTTTTCTTTACTCTCTATGACTGTAACTGCATATTGGATGATTTGGGGCTTGTTGTCTAATTGAAACTTCTTACTAACATTACTCAATAACATGACATAACATAAAATAGAATCCTACAAATCGGCTATAACAACTACTACTGAGTATATATACGAGTTAGCTTCAGTACAATACAAGTTCTCCAATTTCTATCACTTTTTTTGTTAATTTTATGTTGTTACAGGCTGACATTTTGCTGCGTGGATATTTTGGCTGGAACTCAAGACGTGCCATTCAGGTCATGGACCAAATTTTTCCTAAGGTAAGGTAGCCTATATTTATTTATTTATCTATCATTAATAACTGCAACTTCCTTGAATAACTTTTAGTACCAAAAAATACTATAATGCTCAAGTCGTTTTCATATCACCTGCGTGCCCCACTAGTGTTGGTATTTGACGCAATATTCGATCACGGATTCTACAAATTTAACAATTAGAACCAAGCAATTGTTGCAATAGAAGAGAAATAACATGAACACACAAAAGCTCAAATTCTGAATGGAAAATCCTTTTAGGAAAAACTACATATGAACAATAAATAATCTGCTATTGATCTAGAGTAGATGTTATCTATACATGTCAGATGCACACGAGTACTCAGCTTTCTCGATAATTAGCCCAAAACAAAAGTATAACTATGAGAAGAGATCTAAGGGATTTATCGATCTCTAATTATTGATAGATATGAGACATGTGATTGCGAAGAGCATGTCACCACACCGTCAGTAATCTTCAATTGGATGGACAAAAGAACTGACTATGTAAAGTAACAGTTTTTAATTTAGGTAATCAAGTCAAAGTGTGGTTAGAGTTCGTAAATAGATTTTAATTCACTAAATATAATTAAAAAGTTTCTAAGCTGAGTTTAATATTTGATTAAAACTTAGAACCAAGGAGGTCTGTTTGTAATTATCTCTAATGATTATCAAGATTATCTAGTTCATATTTATGATCATCCATAAACAAGGCCTACTCAGTTATATATACCTAAAGTACCTATGTTACAAGGAAATTAGGGAAGTCATAAATTTTTTTTTTTCTAGTCTCTTTTAAGGGTACTAGTAGATTTAGCAAATGCTTACTAACCAATCTCATCATTAAGTTTCCTAATAATTCCTAATAAATCGCAAGTATTCTAAATAAAATTTAAAATTATGGTCTACTCTTAAAGTTGCAGAAAACATTGCCAAATTGACTGAAATAGCTTTCCAGTATGCATAAATAATGGATAGAATAACAAGTACTAGAGGTACTCAGATGGAAGCAATACAAAAAGGGTTTGCCAGTTAATGTCACAAGGGACATGCCCTTATCAGAGCTGATTGGTAAGAAAAGCTCTATATATCCGACCCCAGTGATTGGGCAAAATTCTGGTATTCTTTTGTTTAATATCCTTTTTCAACCATTTATTTTAGAATATTTTATAATAATCTAGTTTTACTCCTTGATTTGTTCTTCAAGAGCAACATTGTTTATGACATCATCTTTTGGTGGTGTAATTGCTCCTTATCTTAGAGTTAGCAAAAGGCTGATCCACTCGTTGCAAAGATGTCTTTAAACTTCAGTGTTTTGATGTTATCATTTATACATCATATTATTTTTCTTCTTAGTATAGCTGGCTAGAAGTTTGAAAAGAGACAAAACACCAAATGTTCTTTGATTTCACCTAAGAAGCATGGAAAGTGGAAACGAGCACAAGAAACACAGACTGGCGCGCAATACGGCAATTCCTTAAAACATAAGACATTATGACTTGATTTACATGACGCTACGAGACACACACACACACAAACGGCCCAGCATAAATATTAAAAACTACTGTATATATTCATTTTTCATCCCTATAAACTAACATGTCAATGAATCCAGAACCCAAGCATGTATATTTGATAATGTAAAAGGATATGCTAAAACTATAATGTGCCTAACATCTTTATAGCTTTGCAAAAGGAATATGCCTTGGCTCTTTAAACATTATATAAAGTAACTCAATTTATTTTCTTAGTATATCTAACTTATCCTAGTTTTATACAAGTTGATATTTCGGCTGCATTTTCCCTAAAGTATAATTTAGTTTATGCAAATGAAAGTCAATAAATATGTCAGATATGTTATGTGAGAAAAGAAGTGTATGAAGAGGATCTGTAAAGCAAATGTCTGACGAGTGTCCTACATTTATAGAATGTATTATATAAGTATGGACACTTTTCTAAAGTGTCCAATATTTTGGGTGAAGAGTGTCCAAGAAGTATCGTTGTTTGGCACAAGTACAGCTTCGTGATAAAATTGTCTGTACTTGATATGAGATCACTATTTCAATTATACCTACGTGAGAGTTTATTTTGTCAGGATCCTCATCTCCAGTGTCAAATTTCTTGTAAGCTCTGTTAAAAAAACCATACTTCTTATAAGCCGGGCATATCTGGCTCCAATAGAGACCAAACTCTAGTGAAACTCTGGACCATGGACCTCCATGGACCCCATGTCCCATTGGCTGAATGAGGGATGAATTGAGTGGCAGACATTCTCTAGCCAGTCCATGTCCTGCTCCACTGCGAGCCTCACATTTCAACGAAGAAGATTGTGTAGTATGGGGGTAAATACCTGAGTTAATTCACATTTTTTTTATGTGTAGGATTCACATGTCCAACCTTCTCTTATAGTAGTGTATTTTGGTGGAAATGATTCAATGGGAGCCCATCCATCTGGTCTAGGCCCTCATGTTCCACTCCCTGAATACATTGAGAACATGAGAAAGATTGCAAATCATCTTCAGGTAGCAGTTTTCAATGCACATAACATACATCTAGTCAAAGTTTTTTTGGTATTCATTGACACATTATATTACTCCATTTTCAGAGCCTTTCAGAAAGCACACGTGTTATTTTCCTTAGTTGTCCCCCAGTCAATGAGGAACTGCTTCATCAAGCAAGAAGGTGTTTCAATCCCTGCTTGTTGCTTGTACTCTTAGTATTTTAGTCCTCATTGCTTTTCTTTCTCATTCAATGTAGTGATGCATTGAGCAAGTTGGTACGAACAAATGAGGCCTGCCGCCAATATTCTGAAGCGTGTATAAACCTATGCAATGAGATTGGCTTGAAGGTCATTGATCTATGGACTGCAATACAGAAGAGGGAGAACTGGGCGACTTCTTGCTTTACGTGAGCCTATACGTGCCACCCTATTAATGAAATGTTGTTATCTAATCGTCCTTGATGTTTCCTGTTTAATTAAAATGACAAATTAACTCTTCATTGTATTTTTCTCACACCGTGATTCGAACTTATGACTTCACTTTAAAGCTTTTTGTGATTGATTCATCTATGAAATGCCTTTTATCTTGGTCTCTGCTCTAATAGTTGCTCCATTGCAGTGATGGGATTCGTTTATCCTCTGAGGGGAGAAAGATTGTTGCGGGAGAGATACTGAAGGTGCTTAAAGGAGCTGAGTGGCAGCCATCTTTGCACTGGAAGTCCTTGCCGACGGAGTTTGGGGAGGATTCCCCTTATGATCTCGTTGCTGCTGATGGAAGATCCACCTGCAATTCCTCTGAATGGACTTTTCACAGGGAAATACAGTGGGACTAGAAAGTCAGGCGGCCATCTCAATAATTATGCCATATCTTGCTTCCGAAAGGCATGAAAAATTATGATTTACATTCACCAAGGTTTTTTTTTCCCAATATTTCGAAACTAACTTGGAAGTGCTGGGAGCACCTTACCCGAAGCATGAGGTAGGCTCGTTCCATTGCATGGACTGCTTTGTAGACTGACATTTTGGGATCTGCTCGGTACATCATATCACTGTGACACATGGGCGCAAATGTATTTTTCTGGTTTGGGGGTGTACGTCTCTATCGCTGTTCCCACGCCAAAATTTTTATCCACTCTTCGCTTGCATTATTTGCATTTACCCACTGATGATGCTGGATTATTTCAAAAGATTTATAGTAGATTTGTATTTCTTTTGCTGAAGCACATTCAATAAATAAATTAACGAACACATGATTTGTATGTATCTATCTGATGGCATTCGTGCATGTTAAAAGGGGAGTTTCCAAAGGAGCACACCATTTTTCCTAGTGAGCCGATTTTATAACTGCTCGGGTTTACAGTCCGGACAAAAAAAACACTGAGAAGTGGACTCACTAGAAAAATTGGTGTGCTCCTTTGGAAACTCCCGTTAGAAGGCATTGAGCGACCCATTTCAGGACTGACATATCAGTACACACAGTTAAGGATGTTGTTTTGTCTAAACAGCTCTTCCATTATATGAGATGGAACTTAAAGGGAAACGCATTGATGTTGGGAGTTTCTTCGAGAATTATTTTTTGCATGATTTGGTTTGTGGATAAATTCATTAAAACTCATATCTATCCTGGCGAGTGGATTGAATAAAATTGATTCCAGTTACGGATGGTAATGGATGCATTCATGGGTCAAATTTTGGCTCTCTCTATATAAAATTTTGAATTAGAAAAATAATTTTTTTTTTTTAATTCAAAAATTTGTATAGGACGGGTTAAAATTTGATTCGTAGACGCATCTATTACTATCCCTAATTTCAGTGTGTGCCTGTGGATGTATATTTATTTTGCAAGTCTGATTCCTGTATTGCTATTGCATAATCTTCTTAGATTAGGCCCAAGTAGTAGTGCAGCTCAACAAGGATAGTGAACCCATCTCGTTTGAAGTCCATCTTGTAGATACGGATTTTAATGCCATATATTCGTATATTTGATTTATGCTCAAGAATGGTTATTGTCATTGGAGATAAGAGAAGAGAATCTCGTCAAGGCAACTAAATCCATCATAAAACAAAGAAACAAAGAAACTAGGATATTCAGAGGCAACAATCTCTTTAGAAGAGAGGAGGAGCGGTATTCAGAGGCAATAATCTATCCAGAAGAGAGGAGGAGCATTCTTGCCCAATTCAAGAGAACCAAAAGTATAAGATAGCTTGAGATTTTGTAATTCTGTTATTTCTTTCTAATAAAAAACTCGTGGTAGATGTTGGTTTATAGATCTCCTCAGTTAAACCTCGTTAAAAAGCTTATTTGCACGCTATTCTTTTCTCTATCTGATTCGTTTTATCTATTAATTTTTGTGCTTAGTTTGTCCCAACAATTGAGACAGACAGATTTTGGTCCAAGTATATATATAAGTAAAGCTTGTGATCCTATATAACTGTAATTTGTGGGTATAGACTCCTATAGATAAAAGCATTACTTTTGTTGCGTGGAGATACGCAGGCCTAACAAAATCACATCACATCAACAAGCACAACTTTTGCATTCCCTTAGACTGTCATGTTGCAACTTCGCGTGGAGTATCACACGCTGACTTTTCCTTACTTTTAAGGCAAGTTGTAACTTCGTGTTTAACGCAGTAGAGACTGATCTCGTGGTTAGCACGAGCCAGTTTGCGAGGGACCATAGCCTCGCGTCCTCTGATATTAGCTCCGCGTCCAAGGCGGGCTTTGAGGGCTTTACGCCTCGCTCTCCGATTCCTGTTTCGGAGTTGCATTCTGGTCAATCCAGTTCCTAGGTCTTCTTCGGCAGTCGGAAGTGTTAGCAAAAGATAGCGGAATAATACTAATGCAACAACCAGCGGAATCAAATAGTTAACCGAAGAGAAAAATAGCAGAGACAGAGAACACGCAGATTTAACGTGGTTCGGCAATATGCCTACGTCCACGGGGACACGATCGAAAAACTTCCACTATATCAAAAAAGGATTACAACTATCTTGTTCTCAACCACAAGAGAAAACACAAAGAAATCACACAAGATTTTGAGATGAAACCCTAACCTCTTGTTGCAGTGATTTACCTCTTTGCTTCGACCGGAAAATAATTGCAGCAGGAGCAGCTTCAATCGTCAAAGAAAATCCTAAAGGGAAGCCACCTGCCCCCTTTCTTCCTTCGGTCGAACCTCTTCCCACCGAAGCCAAAGAGAACAGCACCCTTTGTTAATTCGTCTGAAGTCTCAAGTTAATTAGCACCCTAATTTTCTTCACCTTGGCAATTAACCAATAGCAGCGACTCTTTTGATTGTTTCAGCCGCCCCACACCTTTTTTCGGCCTATTTTAATTCGGCTTCAATTTTTCGGCTTACCCAAAACCCTAGCACCACACCCCATATATATATTGTATCATAATGGGTTTGGACCGGTTTTGGATCCGTTTCGGTTGACCGAAACCCACTACGGCAATGGGCTCCATTAGCAACAATCTCCCACTTGGAGACCATTGCTAAAAATATAATCTCGATATATGATAATCCCAGTGTCCAAAGTTTTTACCTCGATCGTTTAAAGTCCCAATTTCAGCATTCAACACAAATGCACCAAAGTTGAGCAATAGCTCAACTTTTTCCCATCAACCGGCTTTGTCAATTTATCCGCAGGATTCTTACTGCCCTCAATCTTCTCCAACTTCAATTGGCCATCCTCCAACAAGGATCTAATGAAGTGATATCTCAAGTGAATATGTTTAGTCCGTGAATGATACGCCGAATTCTTAGCAAGATGAATTGCACTCTGACTGTCACTGAATAACCTGCAATCCACTCCGTCAAAACCCAACTCACTCATCAATCGCTGCAACCAAATAAACTCCTTACTTGCTTCTGCAGCTGCAACATACTCAGCTTCTATTAAAGATAAAGCAACAATTGATTGTAGTCTTGAAACCCAGCTTACCGCTGTCCCTCCTACAGTAAAGACATAACCTGTAGTGCTCCTGCCATTGTCTCTATCACCCGCATGGTCCGAATCCACAAAACCTTGCACATCAATGTTATCACCCCCAAAACACAAACAATAATTTGAAGTACCTTTCAAATACCTAAAAATCCACTTCACCGCTTGCCAATGTTCCTTTCCAGGGTTCTTCATGAATCTACTCACTACTCCCACTGCATGTGCAATATCTGGTCTTGTACTCACCATTGCATACATGAGACTCCCAACGGCCGATGAATAAGGCACATTCTCCATGTGTCTCTTCTCCTCATCTGTCTTAGCACCTTGCTCTTTTGACAGTTTGAACTGTCCACCAAGAGCTGTAGTTACCGGTTTTGCATTCTCCATATTGAATCTTTCCAACACCTTCTTGACGTATCCCTCCTGAGATAACCACAATTTCTTATTTTTCTTATCTCGGGTAATTTGCATCCCAAGAAGTTGTTTAGCCTCACCCATGTCCTTCATAGAGAATCTCCCTGCCAACTTTCTTTTCAGATCATTGATTTTCTTCATGCATATACCTGCCACAAGCATATCATCTACATACAAAGTAAGTATAATAAAGTTACCATCCTTAAACTTTTGTAGATATACACAATGATCTGAATTGCTTCTGGCAAAACCCGAATCCAACATAAATTTGTCGAACTTCAAGTACCATTGTCTCGGCGCTTGTTTCAACCCATACAAGCTCCTTCTCAGTCGACATACACAATTCTCTTTTCCTTTAACTTCATATCCCTCCGGCTGTTCCATGTATATTTCCTCCTCCAAATCACCATGAAGGAAAGCAATCTTCACATCGAGCTGCTCTAAATACAATCCTTTCACAGCCACAATACTCAGTATTGTTCTGATAGAAGTCATCTTGACAACAGGTGCAAATATTTCATTGAAGTCAATACCTTTTCTCTGACCGTATCCCTTCACCACAAGTCTAGCTTTGAACCTTTGTGTCCCTCCTGCCTCATATTTTACTCTGTATACCCACTTGTTATGCAATACTTTCTTCTTTTCCGGTCGCTTCACTAATTCCCATGTGTGATTCTCCTCCAAAGAAGACATCTCATCATGCATGGCTTGCTCCCACTTAAGATGAAGTTTATCCTGCATAGCTTCTTGGTAACTCTCTGGTTCACCTGCATCAGTATACAAAACATGATATAATGGAAGACAAAGTTTTTGGGTTGGCTTCCTTATCCTCGTGCTCCTCCTCAAAGTGGGAACACTCTCTGATGAAGTACTGGAACCATCTATTTCAGTCAATGACTCTCTTTCCTGTTCGGTCTCATCTGAAACTTGTGTATTCTCAGGTGTAGCCATTTCTTCTCCTTCAGATGTAGGTATTTCTTTATTTCTTTTATCCATGGGATCCATCCCATCCTGTGGCTCATCCAACTCCAAGTGCTGTTTCTCCACTGCATTATCATTCTTACTTTCCATTCGGTCTTTATACATACAACCCTCATTAAATACTATATCTCTGCTACGAATTACCTTGTTATGCTCATAATCCCATAAACGATAACCATATTCGTCACCACCGTATCCAATGAATGCACATTTCTGAGATTTAGAATCAAGCTTCTTTCTCATCTCATGATCCACATGTGCATATGCTATACAACCAAACACTTTTAAGAATGAATAATTCACAGTCTTACCAGACCACACCTCCTCTGGAATTTCTCCATCTAAAGCACTAGTTGGACTCCTGTTGATCAGATAGACTGCCGTATCTACAGCGGCTCCCCAAAGTTGCAAAGGCAAACCTGCTTGTAGTCTCATACTCCGAGCTCGCTCCAAAATGGTTCTATTCATCCTCTCAGCCACGCCATTTTGCTGCGGTATCCTCGGTACAGTCTTCACTCTCCTGATCCCGTGGGTAGAGCAATAGTCATCGAACTCCCTATTGCAAAATTCCCCACCATTGTCTGATAACAGACATTTTACCTTCAAACCTGTTTCATTCTCAACAAGAGCTTTCCATACCTTGAAGATCTGAAAACGTCGGATTTCTGCTTAAGTGCAAATACCCATGTTTTCCTACTTGCATCATCTATGAAAGTGACAAAATAAGAATTACCTCCAAGAGACTTTGCCGAAGAAGGCCCCCATACATCTGTATGCACCAACTCCAATCTCTCGGTTTTCTTCTCTTTGCCATCCTTCATAAAGCTAACTCTTTTCTGCTTTCCAAATACACAGTTCTCACAGAAATCAAAATTAATATCTTTCATATCTGTCAACATACCTCTGGATTGCAATACCCTCATACCGCTTTCGCTCAAGTGACCGAGTCTCTGATGCCATAAGGTAGCCTTCTCATTCTTCACGGTGGTGAAAGAAACAACGTGATCCACTGAGCTTGAGAGTAAATATAGAGTTCCCACTCTCTCACCCTTGACCACCACCATTGCTCCTTTACTGATCTTCCACTGTTTCTTTTCAAATGAGATTTGATAACCTTCGTCATCCAGCTTGCTAACAGATATCAAATTCTTCTTCAAATCCGGTATGTGCCTGACCTCTTGTAAAAGCAACTTTCCACCATTGTGCAACTTTAACTGAATTGTCCCTTTACCGACAATCTTGCATTCCTGCCCATTACCAACAGTCACATGCCCAAAATCACCTTGGACATAATTCTCAAACCATTCTCTACGAACAGTGCAATGGAACGAAGCCCCTGAATCTACAAACCACGAATCTGATCTTGATTCTGTATGAGCAGACAAACACAAGTCATCATACTCTTCACTTGGATTCACCACATTCGCTCCTTCCTTATTTTTGTTTGGACAATCCTTCTTCATATGACCCTCTGTCTTACATTTCCAACACACTAACTTTTTCTTGAATTTTCCCTTAGATTTTGATCTTCCTCTTTGCTTCGACTCCCTGCTTGAACTTCTACCCCTTTTCTTTCGTCTGTCATTATCAACCGACAGAGCAGTACTTGTAGAAACTGTGCTCTCACCCATTCTCTTTTTCATCAATTCATCATTCATGATTGTACTCACAACATTATTGAATTTAAGAGCAGTATTGGAAGAATTGCTGATGGCCATAACAACATTACTCCAACTATCCGGTAATGAACACATAAACATCAAAGCTTTAATGTCATCAGCAAAGACAAAATCTAAAGATTCAAGTTGTGCCCATAATGTATTAAATTCGTTCAAATGATTAACAACTGAACTATCAGAAGGCATCTTCAAGTTGAACAACTTTTTCATTAGAAACAGTCTATTTGAAGCAGACGGCTGTTGGCAGTGAAAATTTCTAAGTTAAAAGGATTTTCCACAACAGAACGCGGAGCTAATTCAATAGCCCCGCGTTTGGTTACATTAACCCTGCGTTTGAATAAAACGCGGAGATGTTTAATAGCTCCGCGTTGATTCCGCAGTTTGGCTTGTATTAGCCTCGCGTTTGAGTAAAACGCGGAGATGATCAATAGCTCCGCGTTTTGGTTATTTAGCATCGCGTTTTGATGCGATTAAAGCTCCGCGTAAGCAGATAACCAGAATCTCAGATTGATTGAGATTATGATTCTGGGTTTATCCAAATGCCCGAATCAAGTCTAATCAGAATTCCATCAAAACTAAGATATTTGATTGGAATCCCTAATAATGACGAGTTCTATTTAGATAGAAACTCTTGCATTAACCTGGGGCTATAAATACCTTCCTGGTGAAACTCTAGGGGTGGTCTTTTTTTTTTTGGCATCGGAAGCCTCCTATCGATCCTTTGGCAATTCAAGTACGCGAGAGAGCCTTGAAGCCTTTGCCGATCATCCTCTGAAACCTTGGAGAATTCAAGTTACGCACAGAGCCTTGAGTTCGTGAAGATCAGAGAAAATCACCATCTTCTTTCTGGAGTTCTTGAGAAGTTCGAGTTACGCGAGAGAGCCTTGAACAAATCAAAGCCAGAGAAGATCGTTTATATTCGGCCGATATCTTTAAAAGAGAAGATTTCAACGTACCGATCGTCCAAAGGAACTGCTTGACAGATCTCATCGCCACAGATCCCACAATATTGTAAAGAGAGAGATTGAAATATAAAATCCTCTCGTTTGTTCTTTTTATATATCTTGTTCACTTTCATTGTAATTTAAGTTAATTCAATGGGAGGAAGCGAAGGAACTTTTGCGACGAACAAACTGGCGACCACAGTGGGAGCCATCTCTTTCACTGATGAAGAGATTGTGGCGCAATCGGACGTTGACTTGATCGGATCCGAAGTAGACACGCTGGTCGTTGAAATCGACCAGCAGAAGTACGAGGAGTTCCTCTCCTTCGGATCAGGTGACTTGGATGAGACACGGCACTATCGCCGTATATACTCCAATGCCCGAGTGACAGGTAGAAAGGTATCCACCGAGAGACGGGGATCCTTGGAGACTACGGTTATAACGCCGGAGTCCACACAAGAAATCCTAACCGAGGAAGAGCTTCCGATTGCCGAAGAAGACATGGGAACTGGACTGACCAGGACCCAACTCCGAAACAGGAACCGGAGAGCGAGGCGTAGAGCCCTCAAAGCCCGCCTTGGACGCGGAGCTAACTCTAGAGGACGCGAGGCTATGGTCCCTCGCAAATTGGCTCGCGCTACCCGCGAGACCAATCTCTACCGCGTTAAACGCGAAGATACAACTTGCCTTAAAAGCAAGGAAAAGCCAGCGTGTGATTTTCCACGCGAGGTTGATAATACTGGCGAGTTACGCAAGATTCCCATCACTCGCGAGTTACGCGAGTATAAAAATTATTCCAAGTCAGCGTGTGATTCTCCACGCGAGGCTATTACTGTGCCTAGCGAGAGACGCGAAGCCAGTAAGGGTTGCGCTAGTCGCAGAATACCCAATACTCGCGAGTTACGCGAGTATAAAAATTATTCCAAGCCAGCGTGTGATTCTCCACGCGAGGCTATTACTGTGCCTAGCGAGAGACGCGAAGCCAGTAAGGGTTGCGGTAGTCGCAGAATACCCAACACTCGCGAGTTACGCGAGTATAAAAATTATTACAAGCCAGCGTGTGATTCTCCACGCGAGGCTATTACTGTGCCTAGCGAGAGACGCGGAGCCAGTAAGGGTTGCGCTAGTCGCAGAATACCCAACACTCGCGAGTTACGTGAGTATAAAAATTATTCCAAGCCAGCGTGTGATCCTCCACGCGAGGCTATTACTGTGCCTAGCGAGAGACGCGAAGCCAGTAAGGGTTGCGCTAGTCGCAGAATACCCAACACTCGCGAGTTATGCGAGTATAAAAATTATTCAAAGCCAGCGTGTGATTCTCCACGCGGGGCTATTACTGTGCCTAGCGAGAGACGCGAAGCCAGTGATACTTGCAATAAACACAAGACTTCTGACACCCACAAGGAATGGGAAGATGATTGGCAGATAGTTGTCAGTCGCAAAAACCGCGCTAAGCGCGAAGCTATGATCTGCGTCAATCGCGAAGATAAGCCAGCGTGCATGAACCTCCCTTCATGCGGGGCTATTATTCCAGAAGCTAAACTTCCAAGGACACACCAAGCCAGCGAGAAACGCGAGGCTAGTATAGATAAGCGCGGAGCTATTCTTCAGGCCCGCAATATGAAACGCGAGGCTATTCCTAAGCCACGCGAGGATCGGTTCGACCCCAGAGTCAGGGTTGATCAATCAAAGAAGCTTCAGTGGATTCCTAAACACTCTCAAGAGTTGAATGGACCTCTTGATTTCATGGCTAGAGGCACTGACCTCAGGGAGCATCTTTCTAAGAAGAGAGGCATAGACCAACTTCAAGTTGAACATAGTTGCCATTGCCAGCAACTTATGACGACAGTATCAGCCGTGATGAATAACTGTGGCTGCAGCAAGAACAGGATATCTGTGTTCGACCGATTAAATGAGTCAAACCAGAATCCTGCTAAGAAGACAAGAACCACTCCCCTGAAACAAGGGAGAGCTGTAACTTCCAACATGGTAGGAAAAGGGAAGAAAATTGCAGAGACGGATGATGATTCAGAATCGAGCGATGATGAACCTCATCGTATTACTCGACTAAGATCAGGAGCCGTCCCGCCCCGAAATTATAAGAAGCTTGCAGGGGGTTCTTACGACGAGGACAGCGATAATTCCGCTATAGCCTCGCCTCCATCCTCTATATCGTCTCGGCTACAGAAGTCAGCATCGCATATGGAAGATAAGTCTGACGATATCAATCAGAGATTTGAAGCTCAAGAAAAGATGATTCGAGAGCAGCAAAAGATGATTGAAGGACTCAAAGTCATGCTATCGAGGTTTGTTGAAGATAATGCCAAAAAGGGCAAAGAAGCTCTGAATGAAGAAGAACAGGAAGAGAAAGCCCACTCGATGCATGAGGAAGAGGATAGATTTTCTTTCCAGGATCCGCATGGCGAAAAGATAGAAAAGCTGCAGAGTCAACTCGAAGTTTTAATGGGTAAAAAGGAGTTGAAAGAAGCTGGGGTCTCTAGACCGTATCCTCCTGAATGGGATATGATACCTTACCCACCAAAGTATAAGCCGCTCAAGTTAGAGCCATACGACGGGAAGGGATCACCCAGTCAGCATATATATTATTTTTTGTCCCAAGCAGGACACTTGATGGGTGATGATCCCATCATGACCAAAGTATTTGCAAGTACTTTGCGAGGGCCTGCCTTTACTTGGTTCATGCAGTTGCCCCCATGTACTATTAATACCTGGTTAGATATTGAGAAATTATTTCTCTCACGTTTCTTCGAGGATGATACCGAGATTACGGTTCATTCCCTCCTTGCAACTAGGCAAGGAGAACAAGAAGCGGTTAAAGATTTCATAGAAAGGTTCCGGGAGAAGTCCGTACATTGTAAACACGAAATGATCCAGGAAACTCTAGTCGAGACATGTCGACACAACCTTAAGACCAATGTGCTCCTCAAAATGGGGGCCGTAGAGTCTAAGACGTGGAGGGACCTGCTCAAACAAGGAGAGCAAGCTGAAGACTTAATTCGCCGAGTTGAAGAGTCCCGCGGGCCAAGAAGTGCTGGGGGTAGTAAATCATATACCCAAAACAACAGCAACAAGAATAAAGGGAAAGCAGTAATGTCATCAGAAACTGCTCCTCAGAAAACCAGTCCTCCGCCAGAGCCAAAATCTCAAGGTCAACGAGGATCAAGGCAAATTAGACCGCAGCAAGAAAGGAATTACACTTTCAAAGCTGAACAGACACCAGTCCTCTTTCATCTGCTTCAAAAGAAGGGAATGCTAAAACTTCCGGAGAATAAGAAGCCAGAAGACGTTGGTAAGATAAAAGATCCCAACTACTGTCTCTATCACCGGAATGTTAGACACCCTACCCGGGATTGTTTTTCCCTTAAGAATAGGATCCAAGCACTAATAGAAGCTGGGGTTCTGACGCTTAAGGAAGAGCAGAAGAAGGTCACTGCCAATATGGCAACCATAGTGGTTGGAACCCACGAGTTCCCCGCAGGAGTGACCCCAATCCCAAAGGATGAGGCAGTTACAAATATCTTGATCCTTACAACAAAGCCCAAGAAGGACTTGTCCCCATAACAACCCAAAGAGGGGAAGTTATGTGGGTTCACCCTGATTTGCTGGAAGATGAACAATGGACTACTTCAAGAGCTCCAGAGAAGAAACGGGCTGTCAATGCCATCTCTGCAGATATAAAGGAAGAATATATAGCTTCAGGCGCCTTCACAAGTTCTGAAGAAGAACCCGAAACTATGGCCACCCATCAAAATGGGGCAGGCCCTTCCAGTACTCGATCTGGAAAGACATATCTTAAGGACTACACTAGAGTGGATCCAAAAGATATCTATGCAGAACTTTCAAAGCCTGCGAAGCAGAAAAGACTTCGTTTCCAGAAGAATTCTACCAGAAATGAAGGAGCCAAAGAAACTCCCTTCGAATTTGACATAATCGCGCAGTTGGCTAATATCCCAGCACGAGTGACGCTTTACGAATTGTTGAGATTATCAAAATCAACATGTGAAGCTCTAAGAGAGGCCTTGGCAGACTCTGAGTCGTTCCTAGCTCAGATTGTCGAGCCGGCCATCGAAGAGCGGGAGTCTTGCCCCCACTGTCATCAAGTGAGGAGGCAGGTCCCACAAATTATCTTCTCTCCAGAAGACATGCAGGTGAGGAATATAAAGCATAATAGGCCTTTATATTTCACTGGATATGTCGGGTCCACAAAAGTGGACCGAATTCAGATTGATCCAGGTTCTGCACTCAGCATCGTGCCCAGTAGATTGATGCAGCTGTTGGGGATTTTCCTTCATCGCTTGACACCTACACACACTACCATCTATGGATTCAACGCTAATAATAGCCATCCTCTTGGTAAGATCCGATTGCGGTGTCAAATTGGAGACTTGAAAACGGAGGTTACATGCTACGTAATTGATGCTGATACCTCCTAAAATATTTTATTGGGGCGACCTTGGATCCACTCTCATATGATAGTTCCGTCGACTCTTCACCAGTGCATGAAATATTGCGATGAGGAAGGAGAGGTCCGGACACTAATTACTGACAAGCAGCCATTCAAAGGGTTGGAAAATTACTTCACAGATGTTGCACTCTACAAGCCAGCACATGAAGCCTCCAATGACAATCTTAGCAAGTCTCCTAAGCCCGACGACAGTGGCAATGAAGCCGACACTGAGTACGAGCTCCTTGGAGAAGATGATGGGGGTGATTACGAAATCAACCCTCACCTAGATCTTAGCTTAGGTCTTGATAATATAGTGGATGTAATAGAAAGTGAATGGGTTATTAATGAAAATGTAAAGTTAGTCTACGAGCATGCTGTAGCTACTGAGTCTGAGCCCTCTTGTACCTCCACCGAAGCGGATGGCCTGACCGAACTTGAAGTTCTGGCGGCATACCATTTGCCCCTCAAGTCTTTCCTCCTCTCTCAATTAAAAATAACCAAAGATCAAGGGCACTTCTTTGAAGTGCCTCCCCGACAGAAGTCCCAAAGGCCGATCATGTTCGGCAAAGTGACCACGTCGCCTCGACAGAGACAAAGTAGTGAAAGTGATGAACAAACATCACCTCAATTTCACTTATATGAGCAAAGGTCCCGACAAATGATGGAGAAAATGGGATATAATTTTACCCAGAAGCCGGGATTAAACTTTGGAAAAAGACGGCGGAATCTCATACCCTCGTTTAGACCGAGAGGAAAGAGTCCTGATTATTATCAGAAGACCCGCAGGGGGTTGGGCTATGTATCTACTCCACCCTCATCGCCATCCAAGGATGAAGAGAGTTCTTCGGATAAAGAAGAAACATCTTCACCAGATCATGATTCAGATATAAGCTCCGGTGCTTGGTTTCAATCGTTGACAATCAATATGGTTTCAGCCGCGCCAGAAAGCGACGAGGAACCAATTGACGTTCAAGACGATGCTTGGGCTAGGCATATGGATACTCTCTGGGATGTCCGCTTTGAACAGCGTGACCCGCCCACAGAAGACAAATTAATACAGGTTAATATGGGAACGGAAGAAAATCCGAAACCCATTTTCATAAGCGACACACTAACTCCTTTAGAAAAAGAGGAACTTATATCCCTTATCAAAGAATATATAGATGTGTTCGCATGGGGTTATGAAGATATGCCTGGGCTTGACCCTCAAATTGCCACACACCGGTTAAATATAAAAGAAGATGTCAAACCTGTTAAACAGCAACAGAGGCGTTTTCGACCGGAATTGATGGAGGCAATAGTTGCTGAGGTCAACAAGTTTATACAATCCGGGTTCATCCGTGAAGAACAACACCCAGACTGGGTGGCAAACATAGTGCCAGTTCGCAAAAAGAATGGCAAAATCCGGATATGCATTGACTTTCGAGATCTGAACGCTGCATGTCCCAAGGATGAATTTCCACTCCCCATCACCGACGTAATGATCGATAATACTTGCGGTTATGAGAGGATGTCCTTTATGGATGGCTTCTCAGGTTATAACCAAATCAAGATGCATCCGGATGATGAAGAGCATACAGCTTTCAGAACGCCACAGGGGGTATACTGTTATACGGTGATGCCATTCGGATTAAAGAATGCAGGTGCCACTTACCAACGCGCAATGAGCGCCATATTTAAAGAACACCTACGCAGAACAGTAGAGTGCTATGTGGATGACTTAGCAGTTAAAAGCAAAGACAAAGAAGATCATCTTCACGATTTAAGAGTGGTCTTCGATCTTATGAGGAAACATCATTTGAAGATGAATCCCACTAAGTCATTCATGGGGGTATCCAGCGGGAAGTTTCTAGGGTTCGTAATAACTTCAAAAGGAATTTTCCTCGACCCTGAAAAGGTAAAAGCGATTAGTGAAATGCCGCCTCCCCGCAATCTTAAGGAATTAAGGGGATTACAAGGAAAACTCGCTTATATTCGGCGCTTCATATCCAACTTATTTGGACGATGCCAACCATTCTCCAAACTTATGAAGAAGGGAGTGTCTTTCATATGGGATGAGGCATGTCAGCAGGCATTTAATGACCTCAAGGAGTACCTTACTAAGCCTCCTGTACTAATGACACCAGCCCCTGAGCAGCCCTTTCTTATATATGTAAGGGCCATGGATAATGCTTTAGGAGCATTACTAGCTCAATATAATGAGCACGGCCATGAACATGCCCTCTACTATTTAAGTAGAACAATGATTGGGGCCGAACAGCGATATACCCCAATTGAAAAGGAATGTTTAGCCCTAGTGTTTGCTGTTCAGAAAATGCGACACTACCTTTCAGGGCAAACAATTCATGTTATATCACGGGTTAACCCCTTGAAGATTCTAATGACCAAACCGGGATCCTTAAATGGCTGATTGGCAAAATGGGCGCTCTTACTATCGCCCTATGACATACATTTTGTCCCTCAAAAGGCCATGAAGGGACAGGCAATCGCTGATTTCCTTGCAGACCATCCAATTTGGTCCAAATTAAAGCAGACATCAGAAGTCAACACAGTTACCAAAGAACAGCCTTGGCAAATGTTCTTTGATGGTGCCGCGAGACGATCTGCTGCTGAAGTGGGGGTTGTGCTAATATCCCCACATAAACATATATTGCCTAACGGTTACTCATTAACATAACCGTGCACTAATAATGTAGCGGAGTACAACGCGCTCATTATCGGCTTAAAAATAGCTCTGCAACTGGGGGTGAACCATCTAGAGGCATATGGAGATTCTAAGCTCATTGTCAATCAGATGACAGGTGAGTATGAAGTCAGACATGAAGCCCTCATCCCCTATCATCAGCTAGCTATTGAGCTAGCAGGATATTTTGAACAATTCTACATATATCATGTATCTCGAAACGAGAACATTTATGCAGATGCTCTTGCCGCATTAGCCGCAACGCTGGCAATCCCGCCAGGTGAAGCTAAAAGCATCACCATTGGTAGTAGAGAACTCCTCCACCCAGATGTGGTATCTCAAACCGAAGAGGTATGCCAGATTGGCTTAAACTTAGAGCCCCGTGATTGGCGATTTCCGTTTGTGGATTATGCCTTACATGGGATATTACCAGAAGATCCTAAGGAAGCCACCTCAATAAAGAGAAAGGCCCAAAGATTTTATTATGACCATAAACTTCAGACTTTGTATAGAAAGTCAAGAGGTGGTCTATTGCTACGCTGCATATCGAAAGCAGAAGCAGAACAAGTGCTGAAAGAAACACACGATGGAGTATGTGGAGCTCATCAGCCCGGTCCTAAACTTGGAGACCATATAAGAAGGCTAGGGTACTACTGGCCGAGCATGGTTACGGAAGCAATGGCATACGCTAAACGATGTCATGCATGCCAAATACATGCCAATTTTATTCATCAACCCTAAGAATACTTGCACAATACCGTCGCAAGCTGGCCATTTGAAGCCTGGGGAATGGACATTGTGGGGCCAATAACTCCCCCGTCATCCAGAGGACATCGGTTTATTCTTGCAATAACCGATTATTTTCCAAAATGGGCCGAAGCAGTGCCCATGAAAGAGGTGAAAACGACAGATGTGATCAAGTTTATCAAGCATCATGTCATTTACCGATTTGGCATCCCTCGACGGATCATTCATGATAATGGTCCGCAATTCATCAGTCAGGAATTCTCCAGATTCTGCAACAAGTTCAGAATCAAAGATATCGCTTCTACACCATATAACCCTGCGGCTAATGGGTTAGCTGAAGCCTTTAACAAGACGATCATCAAACTCCTTCGGAAGTACGTCTCTTCCAATAAACGAGATTGGGATGAAAAGCTAGGAGAATGCCTGTGGGCTTATCGCACCACCGTTCGCACCCCGACTAAATCTACCCCGTTTTCTTTGGTTTATGGAAGTGAGGCTGTCTTGCCTCTTGAAATCCAGATACCATCATTAAGAGTGGCTTTAGCCACAAAGATGACGACAGAAGAACGCCATCAGCAAAGATTGCAAGAACTAGAGGCGTTAGATGAAAAACGTCTCAGGGCTCAACAACAAATTGAGTTGTATCAAGCCCGAATATCTCAAACGTTCAATAAGAACGTCAAACCAAGGACCTTTAAGCAAGGAGACTTGGTTCTGGTTGTCAAAAGGCCAATGGTGCTAACCCACAAGACTAAGGGTAAGTTTGAACCTAAGTGGGAAGGACCGTTTGTTGTGGAGATAGTATACTCCAGTGGAGCCTATCGCTTAATGAATCAAGATGGCGACAGGATGATGATGCCGATCAATGGCAAATTTCTGATGAAATACTATTCTTAGTATCCTTGGAGATACGAGTCTTCTCTTCTTGGGCATGCGCATTGTGCGCCTCTGACCTAAATCTGGTGTGTTTGGTTCTCAAGTTTGAACCACCTCCAGTCTTTTTCTTAGGCATGCGCATTGGCGCCTCTGACCTAAACCTGGTGAGTTTGGTTCTCAAGTTTGAACCACCTCCAGTCTTTTCTTAGGCATGCATAATTGTGCGCCTCTTACCTAAACCTGGTGTGTTTGGAGTGCCCAGTTCAAGTTACGCGAGAGAGCCTTGAACCACCTCCTGTTTAGTTCTCAAGTTTGAACCACCATCAGTCTTTTTCTTGGGCATGCGCAATTTCGCGCCTCTGACCCAAAACCTGGTGTGCTTAGTTCTCAAGTTTGAACAGCCCCCAATCTTCTTTTAGGCATGTGTAATTAAGCACCTCTGACCTAAAAGTATGAATTGCCCAACGCCGACTAGGCAATGGGAAGAGAACAAGTTTCTCGCCAACCCATCATGCTGAGGTAAAAGTATGAATTGCCCAACGCCAACTAGGCAATGGGAAGAGAACAAGTTTCTCGCCAACCCATCATGCTGGGGTAAAAGTATGAATTACCCAACGCCAACTAGGCAATGGGAAGAGAACAAGTTTCTCGCCAACCCATCATGCTGGGGTAAAAGTATGAATTGCCCAACGCCAACTAGGCAATGGGAAGAGAACAAGTTTCTCGCCAACCCATCATGCTGGGGTAAAAGTATGAATTGCCCAACGCCGACTAGGCAATGGGAAGAGAACTAGTTTCTCGCCAACCCATCATGCTGGGGTAAAAGTATGAATTGCCCAACGCCGACTAGGCAATGGGAAGAGAACTAGTTTCTCGCCAACCCATCATGCTGGGGTAAAAGTATGAATTGCCCAACGCCGACTAGGCAATGGGAAGAGAACTAGTTTCTCGTCAACCCATCATGCTGGGGTAAAAGTATGAATTGCCCAACGCCAACTAGGCAATGGGAAGAGAACAAGTTTCTCGCCAACCCATCATGCTGGGGTAAAAGTATGAATTGCCCAATGCCAACTAGGCAATGGGAAGAGAACAAGTTTCTCGCCAACCCATCATACTGGGGTAAAAGTATGAATTGCCCAACGCCAACTAGGCAATGGGAAGAGAACAAGTTTCTCGCCAACCCATCATGCTGGGGTGAAAGTATGAATCGCCCAATACCGATAAAGTAAAAGGAAGAGGAAAAGTTTGGCATTTAAGCCCAAACGTAGTCCTCGACAACTCACCATGTTGAGGGAAATAACATGGCTAGCCCAACTCAAACGGTAGTTGGTAAAGGCTAATCAAATCCGTTAATAGCTGGGGGTTTGCTAAAAATCCCATATTAAACTTTAATTGTTATTTCGGTTCAAGAAATCGAGCATAAACGATACCGAGATAAATCGTTTTGACGATAGGTTATTTGTTAGGCAAGCAAATCTGTTTTGAAGCCGGCAAATAAAAGAGTCAAAAGAATCATCTTTATTAAAAAGGTGAAGATACAAAAAGAAATTCAAAGAAACATCGTAAAGTTATCTCTCTCCTGTTTACGAAGTTCTTATCACAAGAAAGATAAAAGTGTAAAGAGAGATGAAACTATTGGCCTCCCAGAAGTCTCAATTGGTTTATTGTCTCGTCCAAATTTCTACGATGAGAAGCCTCTACGGTTTGCTGAGCTTGCCTACGCAACTCGCCATCACTTATTGTAAGTTGTTGCTGACGAGATTCTTCTATGGCACGATTCCTGGCCATCTCTTCCTGCTGAATCTGCTCCTGCTGGACAAGCAACATCTCCCGTTTATTGACAGATTCTCCTAATCGGAGTTCATTTTCTATCAAGGTGGCCCGAGCTCTCGCAATCGTCTCCTGGGCTTTAGAGATGGCCGCCTGACTTTTCTCAATTCCGAAGTTTACCCTCTGCAGGTCGCCAATAACGGATTCCCGACTGGCCTGGAGCTCTGTCAGCTCCTGAGACCATCTCTCCTCCTGCTGCCTTAAAATAGTTCTTCGAGATAAGGATTCTGCCCGAAGCTCTATCTCAGTGATCGCCTCCACATCCGCCTGACGGAGTGTGTGTAGCGTGGTCACCTGCTCTTCTAAGGCTGCAAGGCGGGCCCGGTATGGAGCTACTCGATCTTGTCCACCGAATTCTTCGATATTTCCTAAATAGCGGAGTAACAGTGGACGTGCGAAGTTGAAGAAATCGTGGCCAGCAAGAACCATCTCGACACATCTTCTTAACAAATGCATAAAATCCTCGACAGTGAAGCCGAAAAGTTTTTCAAGAGGATTTGCACCGTCGGTAGGCAAAGTAGGTAATGCCAAGAAAGGTGTCGTAAGTAAGGGAGCAGTAGTTGCTGGAATTGGAGAAGAAGAAGCCCGTCCCTGCATTAAATTCATGATCTGAGGGACCAATAAAGCCAGTGCAGATCTGGAAGAACTGGAGACCCCAGACGAAATACCGTCGGTACAGATCACTTGGGTACCCCCACCAACAGGAAGAGAAGATGGGACCACTTCGCCTGAAACTCCTTCGGTGGGAGAAGCATCTTCGAACGAGAATTTCAAATTATTCTCCTCCCCTGCTGGAAGGCTTGGAGTCGGAAGAGTTGCAGGTATTTCAGCAGCCACGACAACAGACGACGTTAAAATCGCTGACTGAGAAGGCACGCCAATGACCATGGGTAATGTCTCAGTAGAGCAAACGGGTGTTGGAGATGGCATGCTAGGAGAAGGTGTAGCCTCATTAGCAGCAGCTGCAATAATAATCTCAGTTCTCTCGTCACTTCCCAATTCGTCAATTGGGTGAATTAAGGAGGAAACAGATGCAGGAGCCGGTGTGGAATAATCAGCTGCAAACTCACCAGCAGAGCTACCCACACCACCAACAGAGCCAGAATGGTCCATTCTATCGTCAGACTCTACTTGGGTAGTCGAGTGCATTGGCGAAAGAAGTTGATCACCTACATTTCAGAAGACCAGAAAAGCAGTGTTACGTTAAAATAATAACGGGCAAAAGATAAAATGCTAAAGGCCATACCAGGCGATACAAGTCCAGTTGTCAGACTTGAAGGGGGAGCCATTGTTGTTTCCAGCAGTGTACCCGTCTCGCTACCCGTTAGTTGCGCCCCAGGTTCTGCCACAGGCTCTACGACCGAAGGAGCTGAAATCTCAGCAATACTTGGAGCTTTGGCGGGTTCATCCTTCCTTGCCAACGCTGGGGGTACAGCTGAAGCCAACAAGTCGGAAGCAAGTTTGATAGCCACTTCTTGGGGGACTATCAAGGTTTCCTGCCCCAATTTTTGCTTCTTACCAGGCATTTTCTTTAAAGTGCCGCGGCGTTTGAGAGTTGGACTCAGGGAACGACTGACAATAGGCTGAGGAACTCCACCAGCACCAGCATTGTCATCATCATCACCGGCATCATCGTCTGATTCGCTGATATCCGAAGGCTCAGCCGCAGCGCCAAGGAATTCTTCCATTCATTTTATCCTTACCCTATAAGCACCCTGGCGGCTAATATAGAGGGCTTCAATCTCTTTGCAACGACTGCGATTGAGAGAGAAGCCGGGCACGTCAGCATTCGCAATGTTGAACCAATTGCAGGAGCTGAGGGTCATGGCCAATCCTGGCACCTTCTGGGGCAAGGAGAATTCAGCCTCGGTCCCGCCAGCTGCAATCCCGGGTACTGACCATCCTTCGCCAAGAACTCACTTAAGAAAGTTCGGGCACGAGATGGGACTTCACCCACTGGAAACTCCTTGCCAAATCGGCCTGGAAGCAAGCCAGTAATACATCTGGGGGAACCATCTTGATAAACCCCTTTTGCACCAAATTTGCCTGTTGGGACGCCATCTTGCTCTTGAGTCAGTCCCCATTTTAATTCTCGAGGCGTCGCTAGCCTTTGAAGATAGACCAGAGGATAGCTACGATCCATTCTAGGCAAAAACATCAACATTTCGCCTGAGTTATATAGCCAGACACGTTCCCCTTCAGAAAGGATCTCATCTGATTGATCCATCTGGTCTCCAAAGAGGAAAGCGGGTTTCTCCATCGCCTTTCTGTTCACATCTTCAAAAGCCGCGTCAGTTATGATTTCTCGCGCAGTAGTGGGGAGGTACTTGATCAGCTTCTCCTTGCGTTCCTTCGGGTCTGGCTTGTATGAGGGCAGGATGGTAGTGAAACGGAATTGGCCTGAGGGATCAGAACCCCCAGCAAAGCCGAAGTAGTTCTTGTGGGGAAGAGATTCCATCGAATATCCTACTGCAAAAAAAAAAAGCAGAATGAGAGAAGTTTCTCTAGGGCAGAAAATTTCTCTAAGTATGGACGCGCGAAGCTAAAAAATAGAACGCACGAAGTTAAGAATAGCGCCGCGCGAAGCTAAAGATTAGACCGCGCAGAAATAGCCTCGCGTTTTCCGCGCGATTGCTACTTAAAATAGCCTCGCGTTTTCAGCGCGATTGCTACTTAAAATAGCCTCGTGTTTTCAGCGCGATTGCTACTTAAAATAGCCTCGCGTTTTCAGTGCGATTGCTACTTAAAATAGCCTCGCGTTTTCAGCGCGACAGCTACTTAAAATAGCCTCGCGCTTTAAATGCGAGGATGACGCGATAACTTCGCGTAAGAAGGCAGTCAGAGACTTTTCTTCTTCTCCAAGCCTTACGGCAGGAGTACGGCGATCTCGCCGGTAAAGGAGTTGATTGATCAGTTAAAATTAAACCAAATCACTCTAGAAATGTTCTAAAGAGTCTCGATGGAAAGATTCTTACCCCCGATGGGCGAAATGTGGGCTGGCGCGTCGCTGCCTTGGCCGCCGCCACCACTGCTTGCGCCAGTCGCCGAAGATGGAGCCGCTAGAGAAGTAGCACGAGTTTTGGGTGCCATTGCTGAGAAAAATCGACTGAAAATTTGGAGAAACTCGGTCGAAAGAAGATTGGGTCGTCTGAACTCCGATCGCCTGAATCTCTAAGTTTCTGGAAAATCCTCAAATAGAGTGAGAAGGATAAGAAATAGAGATTTCTTTTAAATGGAAGGAACCGCCTCTTGGAATTCGGCGCGAGTTTTGGAGAAAATGACTGGTCAGTTACTCTCTAAAACGCGAAGCTATTAGCCTCGCGCGACTAAGAAAAAGCGAAGTTGATTAACTCCGCGCAACTATACAAAACGCGAGGATAGCCTGTGCCTTAGCTTCGCGTTTTCATGGAAAAACTTAGATTTTTGACGAGTGCAATTAAGCGCTTCCATCTAAGTTAAAGCGATTCTTATCCAATCATTTGGGTATTATCAATCTAAGTCGCGCAGAAGTGCCTTAGACTATTTTACCAAAATTATTGACCATCTGTTTGTTGAGCAAGCAAAATTCTTGAAGCTAACAGATAGAGAGAAAAATAATTTATCTTTATTCATGAAGCAAAAGATTACAAAGAGGGAGTTATAGCTCTCCCAAAAGCTTTTTACATGGTCAATTTGTCAATAACCAAACAGTAAGACTTCTCTACGGGGTGTTGAAGCTCAGTTCCCTGGTTCACATGCAAAAACAATAAGATTTCTCTACGGGGTGTTGAAGCTCAGTTCCCTGGTTCACATGCAAAAACAATAAGATTTCTCTACGGGGTGTTGAAGCTCAGTTCCCTGGTTCACATGCAAAAGATCTCCTCTGCAAATGTCAATTAGGATCTGTCATCCGAAATAAAGCACGAGAGGAAAGGAAAGTGCTGCACTGAAGCGCAATTCTGAACTGCAAGTGCTGCAATTTTGCACTGCAAGTGCTGCAGCTCCTTATTTACAGCCCCTTCAGGAGTTTATCTCTCGAAGCCAGAGCTTGAAACCTGCAACTATGTTATAAAGCATATGCTTCCGACTTCCTTAGAGTCACTTTTTCTGATGAAGATCGATGGACCCACATACATTCCTCTTCAGAAAGGATTGGACTTACTGCAAAAGGAACAGAGTTTCCAAAAGAGTGAAAACGCGGAGCTAAGCTAACTCCGCGCACAGTTGAAGAAATAGCCTCGCGCTTTAAACGCAGAGGATGATGCGATAACTTCGCGTAAAGGGGGACAAGATTTCTTTATGCTCTTTCCTTCTCTTTCAAATTCATCGCGACTGCTAATCAAAGATAGCCTCGCAATTCATCGCGACTGCTAATCAAAGATAGCCTCGCAATTCATCGCGACTGCTAATCAAAGATAGCCTCGCAACTCATAGCGACTGCCAATCAAAGATAGCCTCGCAATTCATCGCGACTGCTAATCAAAGATAGCCTCGCAATTCATCGCGACTGCTAATCAAAGATAGCCTCGCAACTCATAGCGACTGCTAATCAAAGATAGCCTCGCAATTCATCGCGACTGCTAATCAAAGATAGCCTCGCGGATTCATTGAGACTACTAGTAAAGCCCCGCGTTTCAAGCGCAGGGACGACACGATAAAACGGCGATCTCGCCAACAAGACAAAGCAATCATCCGGATTAAAATCAAGCAAAAATATCTCAGAATGGTTCTTAGAAAACCAAGAGATGAGGTTTTTACCTTCGGAAGACGCTGCATAGACTGGTTCGCTGTTGCGTTTACCTTCACGGCTGCTGCCATTAACGCCGGCCAACTTGCGAAAAGCCAAACTCCTCTGGAGAGACATTCTCTGGAGAATTGAACGAAGATCAGTTGAAGATCATTATTGAGTCACTCGAGTTCTCAGAAATTCTTCGGATGAGATGAAGAAGAAGATGAGCCGGGAGCTCTATTTAAACAGAATTTCCGTCGCTTGGTATTCGGCGTGGAAACTCAGG
This sequence comes from Dracaena cambodiana, assembly GCA_036321105.1. Lineage (NCBI taxonomy): Eukaryota > Viridiplantae > Streptophyta > Magnoliopsida > Asparagales > Asparagaceae > Dracaena > Dracaena cambodiana. The sequence continues at coordinate 61,821 of JAYEPQ010000019.1, forward strand.
GTAATTAATGACGTAATTACTCATTTCACTGAAGACGAAGTGAAGCTGATTAGCTCCGCGTAAGTGAGCAGATAACGCGAGATAGACTTGGTATTCTAACTCCGCGTTTTCAGTTTGAAGATCCAAAGTATTTCAAAATCTGCTGAAGTCTAAGCCATTTTGAAAACTTTGGAGGAGGTTCTGTTGGCAGTGAAAATTTCTAAGTTAAAAGGATTTTCCACAACAGAACGCGGAGCTAATTCAATAGCCCCGCGTTTGGTTACATTAACCCTGCGTTTGAATAAAACGCAGAGATGTTTAATAGCTCCACGTTGATTCCGCAGTTTGGCTTGTATTAGCCTCGCGTTTGAGTAAAACGCGGAGATGATCAATAGCTCCGCGTTTTGGTTATTTAGCATCGCGTTTTGATGCGATTAAAGCTCCGCGTAAGCAGATAACCAGAATCTCAGATTGATTGAGATTATGATTCTGGGTTTATCCAAATGCCCGAATCAAGTCTAATCAGAATTCCGTCAAAACTAAGATATTTGATTGGAATCCCTAATAATGACGAGTTCTATTTAGATAGAAACTCTTGCATTAACCTGGGGCTATAAATACCTTCCTGGTGAAACCCTAGGGGTGGTCTTTTTTTTTTTTGGCATCGGAAGCCTCCTATCGATCCTTTGGCAATTCAAGTACGCGAGAGAGCCTTGAAGCCTTTGCCGATCATCCTCTGAAATCTTGGAGAATTCAAGTTACACACAGAGCCTTGAGTTCGTGAAGATCAGAGAAAATCACCATCTTCTTTCTGGAGTTCTTGAGAAGTTCGAGTTACGCGAGAGAGCCTTGAACAAATCAAAGCCAGAGAAGATCGTCTATATTCGGCCGATATCTTTAAAAGAGAAGATTTCAACGTACCGATCGTCCAAAGGAACTGCTTGACAGATCCCATCGCCACAGATCCCACAATATTGTAAAGAGAGAGATTGAAATATAAAATCCTCTCGTTTGTTCTTTTTATATATCTTGTTCACTTTCATTGTAATTTAAGTTAATTCAATGGGAGGAAGCGAAGGAACTTTTGCGACGAACAACGGCTTCTCATAAAATTTAGCTAACGCTGACATCAAACCTGAAGTGGTCTTCTCCTTGGAGACGTTGAACACAACCTGCTTTGTCAGGCACAATCGAATCTGCGCCAAAGCCCTCCTGTCCAACAATGCCCACTCCTCATCAGTCATCTTTTCTGGCTTTTCTCCAATCAGTGGTTGATGTAAATTCTTTTGATATAAATAATCTTCCATCTGCAACTTCCACCATTGGAAATCTGTCCCGTCAAATTTTTCAATTTCTCCCTTCCTATCTTCCGCCATAACTCCCACTCAAAATCAACACCGATCTGAGTGAAATCTGACCCGAACCAGGGCTCTGATACCAATTGTTAGCAAAAGATAGCGGAATAATACTAATACAACAACCAGCGGAATCAAATAGTTAACCGAAGAGAAAAATAGCAGAGACAGAGAACACGCAGATTTAACGTGGTTCGGCAATATGCCTACGTCCACGGGGACACGATCGAAAAACTTCCACTATATCAGAAAAGGATTACAACTATCTTGTTCTCAACCACAAGAGAAAACATAAAGAAATCACACAAGATTTTGAGATGAAACCCTAACCTCTTGTTGCAGTGATTTACCTCTTTGCTTCGACCGAAAAATAATTGCAGCAGGAGCAGCTTCAATCGTCAAAGAAAATCCTAAAGGGAAGCCACCTGCCCCCTTTTCTTCCTTCGGTCGAACCTCTTCCCACCGAAGCCAAAGAGAACAACACCCTTTGTTAATTCGTCTGAAGTCTCAAGTTAATTAGCACCCTAATTTTCTTCACCTTGGCAATTAACCAATAGCAGCGGTGTTCGTCGCAAAAGTTTCTTCGCTTCCTCCCATTGAATTAACTTAAATTACAATGAAAGTGTGCAAGATATAAAAAGAACAAACGAGGGGATTTTATATTTCAATCTCTCTCTTTTACAATATTGTGGGATCTGTGGCGATGGGATCTGTCAAGCAGCTCCTTTGGACGATCGGTACGTTGAAATCTTCTCTCTTGAAGATATCGGCCGAATATAGACGATCTTCTCTGGCTTTGATTTGTTCAAGGCTCTCTCGCGTAACTCGAACTTCTCAAGAACTCCAGAAAGAAGATGGTGATTTTCTCTGATCTTCACGAACTCAAGGCTCTGTGCGTAACTTGAATTCTCCAAGATTTCAGAAGATGATCAGCCAAGGCTTCAAGGCTCTCTCGCGTACTTGAATTGCCAAAGGATCGATAGGAGACTTCCGATGCCGAAAAAGCCAGACCTTTAGGGTTTCACCAGGAAGGTATTTATAGCCCCAGGTTAATGCAAGAGTTTCTATCTAAATAGAACTCGTCATTCATCAAGGATTCCAATCAAATATCTTAGTTTTGATGGAATTCTGATTAGACTTGATTCGGGTACTTGGATAAGCCTAAAATCATAATCTCAATCAATTTGAGATTCTGGTTATCTGCTTACGCGGAGCTTTAATCGCATCAAAACGCGACGCTAAATAACCAAAACGCGGAGCTAACGCGGAGCTATTGATCATCTCCGCGTTTTACTCAAACGCGAGGCTAATACAAGCCAAACTGCGGAATCAACGCAGAGCTATTAAACATCTCCGCGTTTTATTCAAACGCGAGGCTAATACAAGCAGACTGCGGAATCAACGCGGAGCTATTAAACATCTCCGCGTTTTATTCAAACGCAAAGTTAATGTAACCAAACGTGGGGCTATTGAATTAGCTCCGCGTTCTATTGTGGAAAATCCTTTTAACTTAGAAATTTTCAGTGCCAACAGAACCCCCTCCAAAGTTTTCAAAATGGCTTAGACTTCAGCAGATTTTGAAATACTTTGGATATTTAAACTGAAACGCGGAGTTAGAATACCAAGTCTATCTCGCGTTATGCTCGCTTACGCGGAGCTAATCAGCTTCACTTCGTCTTCAGTGAAATGAGTAATTATGTCATTAATTACCCTGAGTTTCCACGCCGAATACCAAGCGACGGAAATTCTGTTTAAATAGAGCTCCCGGCTCATCTTCTTCTTCATCCCATCCGAAGAATTTCTGAGAACTCGAGTGACTCACGAATGATCTTCAACTGATCTTCGTTCAATTCTCCATAGAATGTCTCTCTAGAGGAGTTTGGCTTTTCGCAAGTTGGCCGGCGTTAATGGCAGCAGCCGTGAAGGTAAACGCAACAGCGAATCAGTCTATGCAGCGTCTTCTGAAGGTAAAAACCTCATCTTCTGGTTTTCTAAGAACCATTCTGAGATATTTTGGCTTGATTTTAATCTGGACGATTGCTTTGTCTTGTCGGCGAGATCGTCGTTTTATTGTGTCGCCCCTGCGCTTGAAACGCGGGGTTTTGCTAGTAGTCCCAATGAATCCGCGAGGCTATCTTTGATTAGCAGTCGCGATGAATTGCGAGGCTATCTTTGATTAGCAGTCGCTATGAATTGCGAGGCTATCTTTGATTAGCAGTCGCGATGAATTGCGAGGCTATCTTTGATTAGCAGTCGCGATGAATTTGAAAGAAAGAGCAGAAAGAAGTCTTGTCCCCCTTTACGTGAAGTTATCTCATCATCCTCTGCGTTTAAAGCGCGAGGCTATTTCTTCAACTGTGCGCAGAGTTAGCTTAGCTCCGCGTTTTCACTCTTTTGGAAACTCTGTTCCTTTTGCAGTAAGTCCAGTCCTTCCTGAAGAGGAATGTATGTGGGTCCATCGATCTTCATCAGCAGAAGTGACTCTAAGGAAGTCAGAAGCATATGCTTTACAACATAGTTGCAAGTTTCAAGCTCTGGCTCCGAGAGATAAACTTCAGAAGGGGCTGTAAATAAGGAGCTGCAGCACTTGCAGTGCAAAATTGCAGCACTTGGAGTTCAGAATTGCGCTTCAGTGCAGCACTCTCCTTTCCTCTCGTGCTTCATTTCAGATGACAGATCCTAGTTGACATTTGCAAGGGAGATATTTTGCATGTGAACCAGGGAACTGAGCTTCAACACCCCGTAGAGAAATCTTGAATTTCTTTTGCATGTGAACCAGGGAACTGAGCTTCAACACCCCGTAGAGAAATCGCTTCAACACCCCGTAGAGAAATCTTGAATTTCTTTTGCATGTGAACCAGGGAACTGAGCTTCAACACCCCGTAGAGAAATCTTGAATTTCTTTTGCATGTGAACCAGGGAACTGAGCTTCAACACCCCGTAGAGAAATCTTACTGTTTGGTTATTGATGAGTTTGATCATGTAAAATCTTTTGGGAGAGCTATAACTCCTTCTTTGTAATCTCTTCTTTTATGAATAAATATAAATTATTTTCCTCTCTATCTGTTGGCTTCAATAAACTTGCTTGCTCAACAAACAGATGGTCAATAATTTTGGTAAAATAATCTAAGGCACTTCTGTGCGACTTAGATTACTAACCCAAATGATCGGATAAGGATCGCTTTAACTTAGATGGAATCGCCTAATTGCACTCGTCAAAAATCTAAGTTTTTTCCATGAAAACGCGAAGCTAAGGCATAGGCTATCCTCGCATTTTGTAAAGTTGCGCAGAGTTAAATAACTTCGCATTTTCATAATTGCGCGAGGCTAATAGCTTCGCGTGTTGGAGAGTAACTGACCAGTCACTTTCTCCGAAATTCGCGCTGAATTCAAAGAGGCGGTTCCTTTCATTTAAAAGAAATTTCTATTTCTTATCCTTCTCACTCTATTTGAGAATTTTCCAGAAACTTAGAGATTCAGGCGACCAGAGTTCAGGCGACCCGATCTTCTTCCGACCGAGTTTCTCCAGATTTTCAGTCAATTTTTCTCAACAATGGCACCCAAGACTCGTGCTACTTCTCGAGCGGCTCCATCATCGGCGACTGGCGCAAGCAGTGGTGGCGGCGGCCAAGGCAGCGACGCGCCAGTCCACATTTCGCCTATCGGGGGTAAGAATCTTTCCATCGAGACTCTTTAGAATATTTCTAGAGTGATTTGGCTTAATTTTAACTGATCAATCAACTCTTTTTACCGGCGAGATCGCCGTACTCCTGCCGTAACGCTTGGAGAAGAAGAAAAGTCTCTGACTGCCTTCTTACGCGAAGTTATCGCGTCATCCTCGCGTTTAAAGCGCGTGGCTATTTTAAGTAGCTGTCGCGCTGAAAACGCGAGGCTATTTTAAGTAGCAATCGCGCTGAAAACGCGAGGCTATTTTAAGTAGAAATCGCGCTGAAAATGCGAGGCTATTTCAAGTAGCTGTCGCGCTGAAACGCGAGGCTATTTTAAGTAGCAATCGCGCTGAAAACGCGAGGCTATTTCAAGTAGCTGTCGCGCTGAAACGCGAGGCTATTTTAAGTAGCAGTCGCGCTGAAAACGCGAGGTTCTTAACTTCGCGGTCTAATCTTTAGCTTCGTGCGGCGCTATTCTTAACTTCGCGCTTTCTAATTTTTAGCTTCGCGCGTCCATACTTAGAGAAATTTTCTGCCCTAGAGAAACTTCTCTCATTCTGCTTTCTTTTTGCAGTAGGATATTCGATGGAATCTCTTCCCCACAAGAACTACTTCGGCTTTGCTGGGGGTTCTGATCCCTCAGGCCAATTCCGTTTCACTACCATCCTGCCCTCATACAAGCCAGACCCGAAGGAACGCAAGGAGAAGCTGATCAAGTACCACCCCACTACTGCGCGAGAAATCATAACTGACGCGGTTTTTGAAGATGTGAACATAAAGGCGATGGAGAAACCCGCCTTCCTCTTTGGAGACCAGATGGATCAATCAGATGAGATCCTTTCTGAAGGGGAACGTGTTTGGCTATATAACTCAGGCGAAATGTTGATGTTTTTGCCTAGAATGGATCGTAGCTATCCTCTGGTCTATCTTCAGAGGCTAGCGACGCCTCGAGAATTAAAGTGGGGACTGACTCAAGAGCAAGATGGCGTCCCAACAGGCAAATTTGGTGCAAAAGAGGTTTATCAAGATGGTTCCCCCAGATGCGTTACTGGCTTGCTTCCAGGCCGATTTGGCAAGGAGCTTCCAGTGGGAGAAGTCCCATCTCGTGCCTGAACTTTCTTAAGTGAGTTCTTGGCAAAGGATGGTCAGTACCCGGCTAGCGACTTCAGGATGCCTGGCTGGGTTCATTCTTCTAACAATATGTGGTGGGCACGCCTTGTTCAGTACATGCTGGATTCCCATGAGCCCATTTTAAAGGATATTGGCTTGTATAAAGCCATCAGGAATGTCCAATTCGGATTTCCCCAGAGTGCTTATCACTTTTACTGTCTTTTGGAGATGTATAACCCTGAAACCTGTACTTTCTTTACTCCAGTGGGTGAGCTAGGGTTTGCTCTTCACGAGATGTTTGAGGTTTCTGGTCTCTCGATGGGCGAAGTCCCTTACGAGGAGTATATCCCTACCACCGATGAGTTGAACATGCTATTGGCGAGGGACGAGCGTATCCATGCCACATATTGGGAGATGATGTGCCATTATCATATTTGTGCTGACTTGACGGGTGCGCATAACCACGGTATTGGCCACAAGAAGTGGGCCGAATATCTCTTTGCCAATTTAAATTCTAAGGATAGCTCGGCCATTATCCATGGTCATCCACCCATTTATGGCTCAGAGATTGATCACCGTATTGCTAAGGGCCGCCATCTATTATATTATACCACTGAATCCAATGAGAATGGATACGGTCCCGGTACTTCATTTAAGAGCTATCACTATCAAGCCCAGTTTTCTATCTCCAACAGAGGTCTCATTGCCGGGTTTCTGATGCTGTGGCTCAAAAGATGCGTCGTGCCGTCATTGCCCAAGGAAGCGATTGCAGTGACCGTGGTATATCCAGCGGTTCTTCTTGCATACGGCCGACCCCTTGGACTCCTTCCCGCCATGGTATGCAATTTGCAGTATGGACTGAGGGTATTCTGTCGTGATTTCCTCCCCACTATTAAGGTCAAGGGGAAAGGAAAGGGCAAGTCGAAAGAGACTGCCCAACCGAAAACTCCAAACCCTAGGGTGGAGATGCCCTATACCTATTTGATGGCGTGGCTTGTCTTACACTGTCCCTCCTTAATGAGTGCACCAGAGCGTCGTTCGGGCAAAAAGTGCTTCCTTGTAGAACTGTATGAACGTTCTTCATGGAGGCAGAATTATATGTCCCAGATTCGGAAGACTCTTCGTAGCTTTCAGAATTACGAGATCTTCCGGTGTTTTCCTGACTTTCCCGGCGGAGGATATGGGACAAGGCTGAAAGATGCCGTGGGAGCAGATAAGTTCACTACTTTATCTGCAGGAGCGTTCTGGTGGCTTCTCAACATCCGTCCCGGACACTTGGTGTATCGTCAAGATCTCTAGTGTCAGATTGAGCCATATACCCCGAGTCGCTTTGCTCGTCAGTTTGGATATTCTCAACTCTATGTGGGCAATCCAAATAAAGATCTCGCTCACGAGGGGGATTTATACGAAGGTGCTCGTGGCTGGTTCCATTTTGCAGCGGGCGGGACCGAGGCTGAATTCTCCTTGCCTCAGAAGGTGCCAGAATTGGCCATGACCCTTAGCTACTGCAATTGGTTCAATATTGCGAATGCTGACGTGCTCGGCTTCTCTCTCAATCGCAGTTGTTGCAAAGAGATTGAAGCCCTCTATATTAGCCGCCAGGGTGCTTCTAGGGTAAGGATAAAAGGAATGGAAGAATTCCTTGGCGCTGCGGCTGAGCCTTCGGATGTCAGCGAGTCAGACGATGATGCCGGTGATGATGACGATAATACTGGTGCTGGTGGAGTTCCTCAGCCTGTTGTCAGTCGTTCCCTGAGTCCAACTCTCAAACGCCGCGGCGCTTTAAAGAAAAGGCCGGGTAAGAAGCAAAAACTGGCACAGGAAACTTTGATAGCCCCCCAAGAAGTGGCTGTCAAACTTGCTTCCGACTTGTTGGCTTCAGCTGTACCCCCAGCGTTGGCAAGGGAGGATGAACCTGCCAAAGTTCCAAGTGTTGCTGAGATTTCAGCTCCTTCGGCCGTAGAGCCTGTAACAGAACCTGGGGCGCAACTAACGGGTAGCGAGACGGGTACATTGCTGGAAACGACAATGGCTCCCCCTTCAAGTCCGACAACTGGACTTGTATCGCCTGGTATGGCCTTTAGCATTTTATCTTTTGCCCGTTATTTATTTTAATATAACACTGCTTTTCTGGTCTTCTGAAATGTAGGTGATCAACTTCTTTCGCCAATGCACTCGACTACCCAAGTAGAGTCTGACGATAGAATGGACTATTCTAGCTCTGTTGGTGGTGTGGGTAGCTCTGCTGGTGAGTTTGCGGCTGATTATTCCACACCGGCTCCTGCCTCTGTTTCCTCTTTAATTCCCCCAATCGACGAATTGGGGAGCGATGACAGAACAGAAATCATTATCGCAGCTGCTGCTAATGAGGCTACACCTTCTCCTAGCATGCCGTCTCCAACACCCGTTTGCTCTACTGAGACATTTCCCACGGTCGTTGGCGTGCCTTCTCAGTCAGCGATTTTAACGTCGTCTGTTGTCGTGGCTGCTGAGATACCTGCAACTCTTCCGACTTCAAGCCTTCCAGCAGGGGAGGAGAATAATTTGAAATTCTCGTTCGAAGATGCTTCTCCCACCGAAGGAGTTTCAGGCGAAGTGGTCCTATCTTCTCTCCCTGTTGGTGGGGGTACCCAAATGATCTGTACTGACGGTACTTCATCTGGGGTCTCCAGCTCTTCCAGATCTGCACTGGCTCTACTGGTCCCTCAGATCATGAATTTAATGCAGGGACGGGCTTCTTCTTCTCCAATCCCAGCCACTACTGCTCCCTTGCTCACGACACCTCTTTTGGCATTACCCACTTTGCCCACCGACACTGCAAATCCTCTTGAAAGACTTTTCGGCTTCACTGTCGAGGATTTTATGCATTTGTTAAGAAGATGTGTCGAGATGGTTCTTGCTGGCCACGATTTCTTCAACTTCACACGTCCACTGTTACTCCGCTATTTAGGAAATATTGAAGAATTCGGTGGACAAGACCGAGCAGCTCCATACCGGGCCCGCCTTGCAGCCTTAGAAGAGCAGGTGACCACGCTACACATACTCCGTCAGGCGGATGTGGAGGCGATCACTGAGATAGAGCTGGCGCGGCTTCGAGCAGAATCCTTATCTCAAAGACATATTTTAAGGCAGCAGGAGGAGATATGGTCTCAGGAGCTGACAGAGCTCCAGGCCAGTCGGGAATCTGTTATTGGCGACCTGCAGAGGGTAAACTTTGGAATTGAGGAAGGTCAGGCGGCCATCTCTAAAGCCCAGGAGACGATTGCGAGGGCTCGGGCCACCTTGATAGAAAATGAACTCCGATTAGGAGAATCTGTCAAGAAACGGGAGATGTTGCTTGTCCAGCAGGAGCAGATTCAGCAGGAAGAGATGGCCAGGAATCGTGCCATAGAAGAATCTCGTCAGCAACAACTTTCAATAAGTGATGATGAGTTGCGTAGGCAAGCTCAGCAAACCGTGGAGGCTTCTCATCGTAGAAATTTGGACGAGACAATAAACCAATTGAGACTTCTGGGAGGCCAATAGTTTCATCTCTCTTTACACTTTTATCTTCCTTGTAATAAGAACTTCGTAAACAGGAGAGAGAGAAGCTTACGATGTTTCTTTGAAATTCTTTTTGTATCTTTACCTTTTTAATAAAGATGATTATTTTGACTATTTTATTTGCCGGCTTCAAAACAGATTTGCTTACCCAACAAATAACCTGTCGTCAAAACGATTTATCTTGGTATCGTTTATGCTTAATTTCTTGAGCAGAAATAACAATTAAAGTTTAATATGGGATTTGTAGCAAACCCCCAGCTATTAACGGATTTGATTAGCCTTTACCAACTACCGTTTGAGTTGGGCTAGCCATGTTATTTCCCTCAACATGGTGAGTTGTCGAGGAGTACGTTTGGGCTTAAATGCCAAACTTTTCCTCTTCCCTTTACTTTATCGGTATTGGGCGATTCATAGTTTTACCCCAGCATGATGGGTTGGCGAGAAATTTGTTCTCTTCCCATTGCCTAGTTGGCGTTGGGCAATTCATACTTTTACCCCAGTATGATGGATTGGCGAGAAACTCGTTCTCTTCCCATTGCCTAGTTGGCGTTGGGCAATTCATACTTTTACCCCAGTATGATGGGTTGGCGAGAAACTTGTTCTCTTCCCATTGCCTAGTTGGCGTTGGGCAATTCATACTTTTACCCCAGTATGATGGGTTGGCGAGAAACTAGTTCTCTTCCCATTGCCTAGTTGGCGTTGGGCAATTCATACTTTTAGGTCAGAGGCGCTTAATTACACATGCCTAAAAGAAGATTGGGGGCTGTTCAAACTTGAGAACTAAGCACACCAGGTTTTGGGTCAGAGGCGCCAAATTGCGCATGCCCAAGAAAAAGACAGATGGTGGTTCAAACTTGAGAACCAAACAGGAGGTGGTTCAAGGCTCTCTCGCGTAACTTGAACTGGGCACTCCAAACACACCAGGTTTAGGTCAGAGGTGCACAATGCGCATGCCTAAGAAAAGACTGATGGTGGTTCAAACTTGAGAACCAAACAGGAGGTGGTTCAAGACTCTCTCGCGTAACTTGAACTGGGCACTCCAAACACATCAGGTCTAGGTCAGAGGCGCCAAACTGCGCATGCCTAATAAAAAGACTGGATGTGGTTCAAACTTGAGAACCAAACTCACCAGGTTTGGGTCAGAGGCGCAAAACTGCGCATGCCCAAGAAAAGACTGGAGGTGGTTCAAACTTGAGAACCAAACTCACCAGGTTTGGGTCAGAGGCGCCATATTGCGCATGCCCAAGAAAAAGACTGGAGGTGGTTCAAACTTGAGAAGCAAACTCACCAGGTTTAGGTCAGAGGCGCACAATGCGCATGCCTAAGAAGAGAAGACTCGTATCTCCAGGGATACTAAGAATAGTATTTCTTCAGAAATTTGCCATTGATCGGCATCATCATCCTGTCGCCATCTTGATTCATTACGCGATAAGCTCCACTGGAGTATACTGTCTCCACAACAAACGGTCCTTCCCACTTGGGTTCAAACTTACCCTTAGTCTTGTGGGTTAGCACCATTGGCCTTTTGACAGCCAGAACCAAGTCTCCTTGCTTAAAGTTCCATGGTTTGACGTTCTTATTGAACGTTTGAGATATTCGGGTTTGATACAACTCAATTTGTTGTTGAGCCCTGAGACGTTTTTCGTCTAACGCCTCTAGTTCTTGCAACCTTTGCTGATGGCGCTCTTCTGTCGTCATCTTTGTAGCTAAAGCCACTCTTAATGATGGTATCTGGATTTCAAGAGGCAAGACAGCCTCACTTCCATAAACCAAAGAGAACGGGGTAGATTTAGTCGGGGTGCGAACGGTGGTGCGATAAGCCCACAAACATTCTCCCAACTTTTCATCCCAATCTCGTTTATTGGAGGAGACGAACTTCCGAAGGAGTTTGATGATCGTCTTGTTGAAAGCTTCGGCCAACCCATTAGCCGCAGGGTTATATGGTGTAGAAGCGATATCTTTGATTCTGAATTTATTGCAGAATCTGGAGAATCCCTGACTGATGAATTGCGGACCATTATCATGAATAATCCGTCGAGGGACGCCAAATCGGTAAATGACATGATACTTGACGAACTTGATTACATCTGTCGTCTTCACCTCTTTCATGGGCACGGCTTCGGCCCATTTTGAAAAATAATCGGTTATTGCAAGAATAAACCGATGTCCTCTGGATGACGGGGGAGTTATTGGCCCTACAATGTTCATTCCCCAGGCTTCAAATGGCCAACTTGTGACGGTATTGTGCAAGTATTCTTGGGGTTGATGAATAAAATTGGCATGTATCTGGCATGCATGACATCGTTTAGCGTATGCCATTGCTTCTGTAACCATACTCGGCCAGTAGTACCCTAGCCTTCTTATACGGTCTCCAAGTTTAGGACCGGGCTGATGAGCTCCACATACTCCATCGTGTGTTTCTCTCAGCACTTGTTCTGCTTCTGCTTTCGATATGCAGCGTAGCAATAGACCACCTCTTGACTTTCTATACAAAGTCTGAAGTTTATGGTCATAATAAAATCTTTGGGCCTTCCTCCTTATTGAGGTGGCTTCCTTAGGATCTTCTGGTAATATCCCATGCAAAGCATAATCCACAAACGGAAATCGCCAATCACGGGGCTCTAGGTTTAAGCCAATCTGGCATACCTCTTCGGTTTGAGATACCACATCTGGGTGGAGGAGTTCTCTACTACCAATGGTGATGCTTTTAGCTTCACCTGGCGGGATTGCCAGCGTTGTGGCTAATGCGGCAAGAGCATCTGCATAAATGTTCTCGTTTCGAGATACGTGATATATGTAGAATTGTTCAAAATATCCTGCTAGCTCAATAGCTAGCTGATGATAGGGGATGAGGGCTTCATGTCTGACTTCATACTCACCTGTCATCTGATTGACAATGAGCTTAGAATCTCCGTATGCCTCTAGATGGTTCACCCCCAGTTGCAGAGCTATTTTTAAGCCGATAATAAGCGCATTGTACTCCGCTACATTATTAGTGCACGGTTCTATTAATGAATATCCGTTAGGCAATATATGTTTATGTGGGGATATTAGTACAACCCCCACTCCAGCAGCAGATCGTCTCGCGGCACCATCAAAGAACATTTGCCAAGGTTGTTCTCCGGTAACTGTGTTGACTTCTGATGTCTGCTTTAATTTGGACCAAATTGGATGATTTGCGAGGAAATCGGCGATTGCCTGTCCCTTCATGGCCTTTTGAGGGACAAAGTGTATGTCATAGGGCGATAGTAAGAGCGCCCATTTTGCCAATCGGCCATTTAAAGATCCTGGTTTGGTCATCAGAATCTTCAGGGGATTAACCCGTGATATGACATGAATTGTTTGCCCTGAAAGGTAGTGTCGCATTTTCTGAACAGCAAACACTAGGGCTAAACATTCTTTTTCAATCAGGGTATATCGCTGTTCGGCCCCAATCATTGTTCTACTTAAATAGTAGAGGGCATGTTCATGGCCGTGCTCATTATATTGAGCAAGTAATGCTCCTAAAGCATTATCCATGGCCCTTACATATATAAGGAAGGGCTGCCCAGGGGCTGGTGCCATTAGTACAGGAGGCTTAGTAAGGTACTCCTTGAGGTCATCAAATGCCTGCTGACATGCCTCATCCCATATGAAAGACACTCCCTTCTTCATAAGTTTGGAGAATGGTTGGCATCGTCCAGATAAGTTGGATATGAAGCGTCGAATATAAGCGAGCTTTCCTTATAATCCCCTTAATTCCTTAAGATTGCGGGGAGGCAGCATTTCGCTAATCGCTTTTACCTTTTCCGGGTCGAGGAAAATTCCTTTTGAAGTTATTACGAACCCTAGAAACTTCCCGCTGGATACCCCCATGAATGACTTAGTGGGATTCATCTTCAAATGATGTTTCCTCATAAAATCGAAGACCACTCTTAAATCGTGAAGATGATCTTCTTTGTCTTTGCTTTTAACTGCTAAGTCATCCACATAGCACTCTACTGTTCTGCGTAGGTGTTCTTTAAATATGGCGCTCATTGCGCGTTGGTAAGTGGCACTTGCATTCTTTAATCCGAATGGCATCACCATATAACAGTATACCCCCTGTGGCGTTCTGAAAGCTGTATGCTTTTCATCATCCGGGTGCATCTTGATTTGGTTATAACCTGAGAAGCCATCCATAAAGGACATCCTCTCATAACCGCAAGTATTATCGATCATCATGTCGGTGATGGGAAGTGGAAATTCATCCTTGGGACATGCAGCGTTCAGATCTCGAAAGTCAATGCATATCCGGATTTTGCCATTCTTTTTGCGAAATGGCACTATGTTTGCCACCCAGTCTGGGTGTTGTTCTTCACGGATGAAACCGGATTGTATAAGCTTGTTGACCTCAGCAACTATTGCCTCCATCAATTCCGGTCGAAAACGCCTCTGTTGCTGTTTAACAGGTTTGACATCTTCTTTTATATTTAACCGGTGTGTGGCAATTTGAGGGTCAAGCCCAGGCATATCTTCATAACTCCATGCGAACACATCTATATACTCTTTGATAAGAGATATAAGTTCCCCCTTTTCTAAAAGAGTTAGTGTATCGCTTATGAAAATGGGTTTCGGATTTTCTTCCGTTCCCATGTTAACTTGTATTAATTTGTCTTCTGTGGGCGGATCACGCTGTTCAAAGCGGACATCCCAGATAGTGTCCATATGCCTGGCCCAAGCATCATCTTGGACGTCAATTGGTTCCTCATCGCTTTCTGGCGCGGCTGAAACCATATTGATTGTCAAAGATTGAAACCAAGCACCGGTACTTATATCTGAATCATAATCTGGTGAAGATGTTTCTTCTTTATCCGAAGAACTCTCTTCATCCTTGGATGGCGATGAGGGTGGAGTAGACACATAGCCTAACCCCCTGCGGGTCTTCTGATAATAATCAGGGCTCTTTCCTCTCGGTCTAAACGAGGGTATGAGATTCCGCCGCCCTTTTCCAAAGTTTAATCCCGGCTTCTGGGTAAAATTATATCCTATTTTCTCCATCATCTGTCGGGACCTTTGCTCATATAAGTGAAATTGAGGTGATGTTTGTTCATCACTTTCACTACTTTGTCTCTGTCGAGGCGACGTGGCCACTTTGCCGAACATGATCGGCCTTTGGGACTTCTGTCGGGGAGGCACTTCAAAGAAGTGCCCTTGATCCTCGGTTATTTTTAATTGAGAGAGGAGGGAAGACCTGAGGGGCAAATGGTATGCCGCCAGAACTTCAAGTTCGGTCAGGCCATCCGCTTCGGTGGAGGTACAAGAGGGCTCAGACTCAGTAGCTACAGCATGCTCGTAGACTAACTTTACATTTTCATTAATAACCCATTCACTTTCTGTTACATCCACTATATTATCAAGACCTAAGCTAAGATCTAGGTGAGGGTTGATTTCGTAATCACCCCCGTCATCTTCTCCAAGGAGCTCGTACTCAGTGTCGGCTTCATTGCCACTGTCGTCGGGCTTTGGAGACTTGCTAAGACTGTCATTGGAGGCTTCATGTGCTGGTTTGTAGAGTGCAACATCTGTGAAGTAATTTTCCAACCCTTTGAATGGCTGCTTGTCAGCAATTAGTGTCCGGACCTCTCCTTCCTCATCGCAATATTTCATGCACTGGTGAAGAGTCGACGGAACTATCATATGAAAGTGGATCCAAGGTCGCCCCAATAAAATATTGTAGGAGGTATCAGCGTCAATTACATAGCATGTAACCTCCGTTTTCAAGTCTCCAATTTGACACCGCAATCGGATCTTACCAAGAGGATGGCTATTATTAGCGTTGAATCCATAGATGGTAGTGTGTGAAGGTGTCAAGCGATGAAGGAAAATCCCCAACAGCTGCATCAATCTATTGGGCACGACGTTGAGTGCAGAACCTGGATCAATCTGAATTCGGTCCACTTTTGTGGAGCCGACATATCCAGTGAAATATAAAGGCCTATTATGCTTTATATTCCTCACCTGCATGTCTTCTGGAGAGAAGATGATTTGTGGGACTTGCCTCCTCACTTAATGACAGTGGGGACATGAGTCCCGCTCTTCGATGGCCGGCTCGACAACCTGAGCTAGGAATGACTCAGAGTCTGCCAAGGCTTCTCTTAGAGCTTCACGTGTTGATTTTGATAATCTCAACAATTCGTAAAGCGTTACTCTCGCTGGGATGTTAGCCAACTGCGCAATTATGTCAAATTCGAAGGGAGTTTCTTTGGCTCCTTCATCTCTGGTAGGATTCTTCTGGAAACGAAGTCCTTTCTGCTTCGCAGGCTTTGCGAGTTCCGCATAGATATCTTTTGGATCCACTCTAGTGTAGTCCTTAAGATATGTCTTTCCAGATCGAGTACTGGAAGGGCCTGCCCCATCTTGATGGGTGGCCATAGTTTCGGGTTCTTCTTCAGAACTTGTGAAGGCGCCTGAAGCTATATATTCTTTCTTTATATTTGCAGAGATGGCATTGACAGCCCGTTTCTTCTCTGGACCTCTTGAAGTAGTCCATTGTTCATCTTCCAGCAAATCAGGGTGAACCCACATAACTTCCCCTCTTTGGGTTGTTATGGGGACAAGTCCTTCTTGGGCTTTGTTGTAAGGATCAAAATTCTTTGTAACTGCCTCACCCTTTGGGATTGGGGTCACTCCTGCGGGGAACTCGTGGGTTCCAACCACTATGGTTGCCATATTGGCAGTGACATTCTTCTGCTCTTCCTTAAGCGTCAGAACCCCAGCTTCTATTAGTGCTTGGATCCTGTTCTTAAGGGGAAAACAATCCCGGGTAGGGTGTCCAACATTCCGGTTATAGAGACAGTAGTTGGGATCTTTTATCTTACCAACGTCTTCTGGCTTCTTATTCTCCGGAAGTTTTAGCATTCCCTTCTTTTGGAGCAAGTGAAAGAGGACTGGTGTCTGTTCAGCTTTGAAAGTGTAATTCCTTTTTTGCTGCGGTCTAATTTGCCTTGACCCTCGCTGACCTTGAGATTTCGGCTCTGGCGGAGGACTGGTTTTCTGAGGAGCAGTTTCTGATGACATTACTGCTTTCCCTTTATTCTTGTTGCTGTTGTTTTGGGTATATGATTTACTACTCCCAGCACTTCTTGGCCCGCGAGACTCTTCAACTCGGCTAATCAAGTCTTCAGCTTGCTCTCCTTGTTTGAGCAGGTCCCTCCACGTCTTAGACTCTACGGCCCCCATTTTGAGGAGCACATTGGTCTTAAGGTTGTGTCGACAGGTTTCGACTAGAGTTTCCTGGATCATTCCGTGTTTACAATGTACGGACTTCTCCCGGAACCTTTCTATGAAATCTTTAACCGCTTCTTGTTCTCCTTGCCTAGTTGCAAGGAGGGAATGAACTGTAATCTCGGTGTCATCCTCGAAGAAACGTGAGAGAAATAATTTCTCAACATCTAACCAGGTATTAATAGTACCTGGGGGCAGCTGCATGAACCAAGTAAAGGTAGGCCCTCGCAAAGTACTTACAAATACTTTGGTCATGATGGGATCATTACCCATTAAGTGTCCTGCTTGGGACAAGAAATAATAGATGTGCTGACTGGGCGATCCCTTCCCGTCATAGGGCTCCAACTTGAGCGGCTTATACTTTGGAGGATAGGGTACCACATCCCATTCTGCTGGATATGGTCTAGAGACTCCTGACTCCTTCAACTCTTTTTTACGCATCAAGGCTTCGAGTTGATTCTGTAACTTTTCAAGCTTTTCTTCATGCGGATCATGGAAAGAAAATCTATCTTCTTCCTCATGCATCGAGTGGGCTTTCTCCTCCTGTTCTTCTTCATTTGGATTCTTCTTGCCCTGTTTAGCATTATCTTCAACAACTTTTAAAAGTAGCATCTTAAGGTCTTCAATCGTTTTCTGTTGCTCTCGAATCATTCTTTCTTGAGCCTCAAATCTCTGATTGATATCACCAGATTTATTTGCCATGTGCGATGCTGACTTCTGTAGCCGAGACGATATAGAGGATGGGGGCAAGGCTATAGCGGAATTATTGTTGTTCTCGTCGTAAGAACCCCCTGCGAGCTTCTTATAATTTCGGGGCGGGACGGCTCCTGATCTTAGTCGAGTAATACGATGAAGTTCATCATCGCTCGATTCTGAATCATCATCCGTCTCTGCAATTTTCTTCCCTTTTCCTACCATGTTGGAAGTTACAGCTCTCCCTTGTTTCAGGGGAGTGGTTCTTGTCTTCTTAGCAGGATTCTGGTTTGACTCATTTAATCGGTCGAACACAGATATCCTGTTCTTGCTGCAGCCACAGTTATTCATCACGGCTGATACTGCGGTCATAAGTTGCTGGCAATGGCAACTATGTTCAACTTGAAGTTGGTCTATGCCTCTCTTCTTAGAGAGATGCTCCCTGAGGTCAGTGCCTCTAGCCATGAAATCAAGAGGTCCATTCAACTCTTGAGAGTGTTTAGGAATCCACTGAAGCTTTTTTGATTGATCAACCCTGACTCTGGGGTCGAACTGATCCTCGCGTGGCTTAGGAATAGCCTCGCGTTTCATATTGCGGGCCTAAAGAATAGCTCCGCGCTTATCCATACTAGCCTCGCGTTTCTCGCTGGCTTGGTGTGTCCTTGGAAGTTTAGCTTCTGGAATAATAGCCCCGCGTGAAGGGAAGTTCTTGCACGCTGGCTTATCTTTGCGATTAACGCAGATCATAGCTTCGCTCTTAGCGTGGTTTTTACGACTGACAACTATCTGCCAATCATCTTCCCGTTCCTTGTGGGTGTCAGAAGTCTTGCGTTTATTGCAAGTATCACTGGCTTCGCGTCTCTCGCTAGGCACAGTAATAGCCTCGCGTGGAGAATCACACGCTGGCTTTGAATAATTTTTATACTCGCGTAACTCGCGAGTGTTGGGTATTCTGCGACTAGCGCAACCCTTACTGGCTTCGCGTCTCTCGCTAGGCACAGTAATAGCCTCGCGTGGAGAATCACACGCTGGCTTTGAATAATTTTTATACTCTCGTAACTCGCGAGTGTTGGGTAGTCTGCGACTAGCGCAACCCTTACTGGCTTCGCGTCTCTCGCTAGGCACAGTAATAGCCTCGCGTGGAGAATCACACGCTGGCTTTGAATAATTTTTATACTCGCGTAACTCGCGAGTGTTGGGAATCTTGCGTAACTCGCCAGTATTACCAGCCTCGCGTGGAAAATCACACGCTGGCTTTTCCTTGCTTTTAAGGCAAGTTGTATCTTCGCGTTTAACGCGGTAGAGATTGGTCTCGCGGGTAGCGCGAGCCAATTTGCGAGGGACCATAGCCTCGCGTCCTCTAGAGTTAGCTCCGCGTCCAAGGCGGGCTTTGAGGGCTCTACGCCTCGCTCTCCGGTTCCTGTTCCGGAGTTGGGTCCTGGTCAGTCCAGTTCCCACGTCTTCTTCGGCAATCGGAAGCTCTTCCTCGACTAGGATTTCTTGTGTGGACTCCGGCGCTATAACCGTAGTCTCCAAGGATCCCCGTCTCTTGGTGGATACCTTTCTACCCGTCACTCGGGTATTGGAGTACATACGGCGATAGTGCCGTGTCTCATCCAAGTCACCTGATCTGGAGGAAAGGAACTCCTCGTACTTCTGCTGGTCGATTTCAATGACCAGCGTGTCTACTTCGGATCCGATCAGATCAACGTCCGATTGCGCCACAATCTCTTCATCAGTGAAAGAGATGGCTCCCACTGTGGTCGCCAGTTTATTCGTCGCAAAAGTTTCTTCGCTTCCTCCCATTGAATTAATTTAAATTACAATGAAAGTGAACAAGATATAAAAAGAACAAACGAGAGGATTTTATATTTCAATCTCTCTCTTTTACAATATTGTGGGATCTGTGGCGATGGGATCTGTCAAGCAGCTCCTTTGGACGATCGGTACGTTGAAATCTTCTCTCTTGAAGATATCGGCCGAATATAGACGATCTTCTCTGGCTTTGATTTGTTCAAGGCTCTCTCGCGTACTCGAACTTCTCAAGAACTCCAGAAAG
Source organism: Dracaena cambodiana (assembly GCA_036321105.1). Taxonomy (NCBI): domain Eukaryota; kingdom Viridiplantae; phylum Streptophyta; class Magnoliopsida; order Asparagales; family Asparagaceae; genus Dracaena; species Dracaena cambodiana. The sequence continues at coordinate 81,473 of JAYEPQ010000019.1, forward strand.
AAGATGGTGATTTTCTCTGATCTTCACGAACTCAAGGCTCTGTGCGTAACTTGAATTCTCCAAGATTTCAGAAGATGATCAGCCAAGGCTTCAAGGCTCTCTCGCGTACTTGAATTGCTAAAGGATCGATAGGAGACTTCCGATGCCGAAAAAGCCAGACCTTTAGGGTTTCACCAGGAAGGTATTTATAGCCCCAGGTTAATACAAGAGTTTCTATCTAAATAGAACTCGTCATTCATCAAGGATTCCAATCAAATATCTTAGTTTTGATGGAATTCTGATTAGACTTGATTCGGGTACTTGGATAAGCCTAAAATCATAATCTCAATCAATTTGAGATTCTGGTTATCTACTTACGCGGAGCTTTAATCGCATCAAAACGCGACGCTAAATAACCAAAACGCGGAGCTATTGATCATCTCCGCGTTTTACTCAAACGCGAGGCTAATACAAGCCAAACTGCGGAATCAAAAAGAGTTATTAAACATCTCCGCATTTTATTCAAATGCGAGGCTAATACAAGCCAGACTGCGGAATCAACGCGGAGCTATTAAACATCTCCGCGTTTTATTCAAACGCAGAGTTAATGTAACCAAACGTGGGGCTATTGAATTAGCTCCGCGTTCTATTGTGGAAAATCCTTTTAACTTAGAAATTTTCACTGCCAACAAGCGGCTCTTTTGATTGTTTCAGCCGCCCCACACCTTTTTTCGGCCTATTTTAATTCGGCTTCAATTTTTCGGCTTACCCAAAACCCTAGCACCACACCCCATATTGTAGAACGATAAAAATAATCTAAATCCAAAATTCAAGTTTGAGTCTGAGTCCAAGTTCGAATCCAAAATCTGAGTTTAAATCTGAGTCTAAATATGAGTCCGAATCTAGAATCCGAGTCCGAATACGAATCATAATTCAAATAATAATAATAATAATAATAAATAATTAAAAAAAAATTTAAGGCAGCAAGCCTCGCACCCACGCGAGGCAGCCTCGCGTGGATGGAAGGCTAAAGCCGAGAAGGAAAAAAAAAAATTTACAAAAAAAAAAAAAAAATAGAAGGCAGCGAGCCTCGCACCCACGCGAGGCAGCCTCGCGTGGATGCGAGGCTGAAGAGAAGAGGTCTCCCGAAGAATTTAAACACAAAAAAAAAAAAAAAAAAGGCAGCGAGCCTCGCACCCACGCGAGGCTGCCTCGCGCCCACGCGAGGCTGCCTCGCGCCCACGCGAGGCAGCCTCGCGTGGATGCGAGGCTCAGAAGGATCTCCCATGCAATTTAAGGAGAAAGAAAGAAAAAAAAAAAATAGATTTTTGCATGAGCCTCGCTTCCACGCGAGGCTCAGGAGGCTCCCATGCATGAAAATTAAAACACAAACACAACAAAAAAAAAAAAAAAAAAAAAAAATTCCAAGCGAGCCTCGTGTGGATGCGAGGCTCGCATCCTCAGACCATGCAAAAAAAAAAAAAGAAAACCAAAAAGCAATTAAAAAATAAAAAATAAAAAAAAATAAAAAAATTTGAGATCGCTGAGGCAAAGGAGAGGCTCTCAGGGTGCTCATTATGCAAAAAACCAAAGGGTGTGCTCAATGAGCAAAATTAAAAAAAAATTAAAATCTCTCTATTTCATCATCCATATTCGATTGCTCGCTCGTCGCCGTTCGGTCGTCCGATTTCTCACAATAAACCCCCGATTTCATGCACGCAACGTATTTTGGTCCACTATCCAGTTATTTTGCAATTCTATCTAAATTTTAATTAAAATCAAATTAATTTTTGGATAAAAATTCTAAATTAAATTTATTGGATTTTGGATAACTCTATAATTTTAATCAAATTCAAATTAATTTTTGGATGAAAAATTCTAAATTAATTTTATTAGAGTTTGATAATCATACAAATTCTAATTAAATTCTAATTTGAGTTTAATTGATTTTGGGTGCAGAAATAGGACCTGATTCAATGAATCTGGAGAAAATCAAGTCAAGAAGAGGTTTGAATATCTCATCGAGATCACAAATCGGATTTCGTTCTTATCTACAAGGAAACCGGATTTCGTTCTTATCTACAAGGAAACCGGATCTCGTTCTTATCTAAAAGGAAATCGGATCTCGTTCTTATCTACAAGGAAATCTCTTCAACAATCGGAGGCCTATAAATACCCTCCAAGAGAACTCAGAAAGGATCCTTTGACAGATCGATCTACGCGCGAGAGTCTCAAAGTCTTGCAACCAACGAAGAGAAGAACTTTGGCAGATCTCTCTCCCGTCCAAGCGTTCGTGCTTCCTCTAAGAATCAATAGAGAAGAAGAATGATCTAGCCTCCAACCATCGACATCAGATCGTCAACGGGGAAAGGACCAATCCCCATAACTGCCTCGAATCCCACATCTTTTGTAAAAAGAGAGCGACGATCTATAAGTCCTCTCTGTCTGTTTTTTTATTTATTTTTCTTTTCATTGTAATTCGAAAAAGAGGAATTTTTCATAATCTGTAATTTTTCTCTGTCAATAGCAAGGGAAAGATCCAACCCTGTTTCTACCGAAAACAGACTGGCGACCACAGTGGGAGAGATCTCCTATACTGAAAAGGAGATAGTGGTCCAATCTGATGTCCACAAGATTGGAGAGACGGTCGAGATGCTGGTAATCGAAGTCGACCAGCAGAAATATAAAGATTACGTATCTTCGGACTCATCGAGTCCACGCCATAAGAGATCTGCACGGCGAAAGCACGAAAAGACTAACTCTGAACAAAAGAAGGACTTCATGGTTTTGGATGACAATGAGGCGTTGATTCATCAACAGCCCCTTGGATCTCCGAACTATGATTCGTCAAAGCCAACTGTGTTTCTTCCAATGTTCAGCGAGCTCGCTGCATATGATGCCAAAGGAGAACCTATCGTGGCACAAAAACGGACCCAAATCCGCAACCGGAATCGAAGGGCACGCCGCAGAGCACTCAAAGCTCGTTTTGCATGTCAGACTCAAAATCAGCCTAGCATGAAGCGAGATGGATGCCAGACTCAAAATCAGTCTAGCATGAAGCAAGGAGGATGTCAGGCTCAAAAACAGCCTTGCACCTATCAACTTGGCGAAGACCAGCCTTGCACCCATCAGCTTGGCAAAGGGGAGCCTTGCACCCATCAACTTGGCGAAGGGGAGCCTTGCACCCATCAGCTTGGCCGATGTCAGCCTTGCACCCATCAGCTTGGCAAAGGGGAGCCTTGCACCCATCAACTTGGCGAAGGGGAGCCTTGCACCCATCAGCTTGGCAGATGTCAGCGTTGCACCCATCAGCTTGGCCAAACACTGCCTTGCACCTCTCATCCTGACAGAGGTCAGCATTGCGCCTCTCATTCTGGCAGAGGTCAGCGTTGCACCCATCAGCTTGGCCAAAGGCAGCCTTGCACCTCTCATCCTAGCAAAGGTCAGCCTTGCACCAATCAACTTGACAGAGGGCAGCCTTGCACCTCTCATCGTGGCAAAGGGCAGCCTTGCACCTCTCATCATGGCAAAGGGAAGCGTTGCACCTCTCATCCTGGCAAAGGTCAGCGTTGCACCTCTCATCCTGGCAAATGTCAGCTTAGCACCTCTCATCCTGGCAAATGTCAGCCTAGCACCTCTCAGCCAAGCAAAATTCAGCCTTGCACTCATCAGCTTGGCATGAATAAGACCAGATGCCAGCATGGCATAAATAAATTTCAAAACAAAACTAAGTCTAAGCCAGCGCTCGAGGCAAGAGTCAAGTCTCAGCTTCACACAAGAACAGACGGATGCAAAGCTACCCAGCAGGGTCATGCAAGACATGCCAAAATTAATTATGAACATCGAACTGGACTTGGAGTTAAAAAACATAACTTCTATGATTTCTCGGAGCCATCTGTCTGGACGAGTAGACACAACCCAAGAAGCAAGTCCCGTTCCCAAAAGATAGTCATATCTGCACCACGAGAAGAAACTCCGGATTTACGGAGTTATTTGACGAACAAAAGGGAAGCCACACAGTCCCATCAGTCATGCTGCTGCGAAAAATTAATTGCTACAGTTTTGACTCACTATTGCTGTGAATCCCCGAGAACGTCAGTGTTCAGCCGACTGTTAACACCAGAATCTTACATTCCAAAGAAAAGACGACTGCAGAGACGAGACTCAGACTCGGACCAAGAAGTGCCCATTTTCACATCAAATATGGTGAGTAAAGGCAAGAAGCCAGTCGCAGGAGGGTATGTCTCTGACATCGAGGCAGAAAAGACTTATCATCACACACGCCTTAGAATAGGTGTAGCAGCTCCCCGCAATTACAAAAAATTGGTAAGGGGTCTTGATGAAGAATATGAAGAATTTAGCGATCACTCGGCTATAGCAACTCCACGATCGTATGCTTCCTCTCTGTCCGACAAGGGGACAGTTCATATGGCCGAACCATCGGTCGAGATGAGACAGAGGATTGAGGCACAAGAACGCCTCATCCAGGAGCAACAAAAAAGCATCGAAGACCTCAAAGCGATGCTTGCGAAGGTCCTGGAAAACAATCAAAAGAACACAGAAGACGGTGCAGGGGGTTCTTCCTCTTTTAATAAAACTAATAAAGAGAAGGATGAAAGTGAATCCAACTGTGATAAAACCAAGAAGGATGAAGCTGAATCTAACCGAGACACCGGAGGAAAAGGCAGTGAGGACGAATATTACGTTGATCCTCATGCCGAAAAAATGGAGAAGCTTCAAAACCAGATAGAGGCCTTGATGCACCGCAAAGGATTGAAAGAAACAGGGATCACGAGACCCTACCCGATAGAGTGGGAGTCTGCCCCGTTTCTAGCAAAGTATAAGCCTCTCAAGTTAGAGTCATATGATGGGAAGAGATCTCCAAACTAACATATGTACTACTTCCTTTCACAGACCGGCCATCTCATGGGCAATGACCCAGTGATGACAAAAATTTTTGCAAGTACCCTGCGAGGGCCTGCATTTACTTGGTTTATGCAGTTGCCCCCGGGAACCATTAATGCTTGGTCTGATGTGGAAAGGGAGTTCCTAACTCGCTTCTTCGAAGATGACACCGAAGTATCTATTCACTCTCTTCTAGCAAATAAGCAAAAAGAGGATGAGACAGTTAAAAGTTTCATCGAGCGTTTTCGCGAGATGTCAATGCGATGCCCGCATGGCATGTCGCAGGAGACATTGGTGGAGACATGCAAACACAACCTGCAAACCGAGATATTGATCAAAATAGGAGTGGTAGAATCTAAAAGCTGGAAAGAGCTAGTTAAGTAAGGCGAACTAGCTAAAAATCTCATCCGCCGCCTGGGAGAACAACACCCCACAAGAAACGCCCCGGAGGGACGACGATATCCTCAAAACTTTCGATCGAAAGGAAAAGAGGCTATGGCAGCAAGAACGCCTCCGCAACAGAAAGCCAAAGATCAAAAAGAAAAGGGCGCGCCCAAGCAGTACCCCGCACCTGTCTACGACTTCAAAGATGAGCAAACTGTAACGCTCTTCAATTTGCTCAATAGAAAAGGGATGCTCCAGTTTCCCTCCAATCCGAGGCCGGAGGAAGCAGGGAAGACCAACGACCCCAAGTACTGTCTCTATCATCAGAACGTTGGGCATGCTACGAAGGATTGCTATACATTAAAGAGAAAGATCCAGGCACTAATCGAAGCCAAAGTAATCACACTAAAGTCGGAGCAGAAAAGGGTGACGGCTAACGCGGTCACTCTAACTGTTGGAACTAATGAGTTTCCCGCAGGAGTGTCCCCAGTGCCTGCTGGAAAAATGGTGCTGGTTAATTAGGACCCACATAATATGAAGGAAAAAGGTCTCAATCCAGTCACCACGAAGAAAGGTGAGATTATGTGGGTACATCCGGATCTTTTGAAAGATGAGCAATGGTCTTCATCCAATAAGCAGAAGCTGAGCAAAGGGAAAACTTGCAATGTGATTTCTGCAATCATCAGTGATGACCACGATGAGGCAACTATGTTAACCGACTCCGAAATGGAAGCATCGGCTTTGGCCACTCATCAAGATGAGGCAGGCCCATCAGGAACTCGCTCGGGGAGGAGCTATCTCAAAGATTTCTCCAAAGTGCGGCCCAACGAACCCACCGCAACGAATGAAGAGCCACCCTCTACACAGAAGGAGCTCCGCTTTCAGAAGGGGACAAAGAAGGATAGTGAGGCAGCTGGTGCGCCATTTAAGTTTGATGTGCTTGCCCAGTTAGCCAACATCCCGGCTCGCATAACTCTCTACGAGTTGTTGCGATTATCCAAGACAACCAGAGACGCGTTGAGGGAAGCTCTGGCTGACTCCGAAGCCTTTTTGGCCCAAATCGAAGAGCCGCCTGTGAACGCTGAAGAACCTTGCCCGTACTGCAACCAAGTGACGAGGCAGGTTTCATGCATCACCTTCTCGTCGGATGATATGCAGGTCAAAAACTTTAAACATAACAGGCCCTTGTATTATACAGGATACATGGGCTCTCTTAAAGTTGACCGAATTCTCATAGACCCAGGGTCTGCCTTAAGTATCATCCCAAGGAGATTAATGCAAGTACTTGGGATCTCAGTTAGCCGATTGACGCCCACCAATACTTCCATCTTTGGCTTTAACTCCAATGGGAGCCATCCCTTGGGGAAAATCCGACTTCGCTGCCAAATTGGAAATCTGAAGTCAGAGGCGACGTGTTATGTCATCGACGCTGACACTTCTTACAACATGCTTTTAGGACGTCCTTGGATTCACTCCAACATGGTGGTGCCCTCTACTCTCCACCAATGTGTGAAATATTGCAATGATCAGGGGGTAGTCCACACGTTGATCGCCGATAAGCAGCCCTTCAAGGGGGTGGAAAACTACTTCACGGATGCCATATTGTACAGAGATACAACAGAGGCATCCGCAGAATCAACAAAGAATGTCAAATGGGACTATGACAATGGCAACGAAGCAGACACTGAACCTGAGCCGGCAGATGAAGAAGACTGCGAATTCGAGATAAATCCTTTTGTAATCAATATTAATGATTTTGATGTAACCAGCGCTGCCGATGAGGCGGACGAGTGGATTATTAATGAAAACATAGGTTTTGCTTATGTTCCTGCTGTTGCTTCGGATTCTACTCCGTCTTGTACAAGCACAGAAGTGGATAACATATCCGAGTGCGAGGCTCTAGCAGCATTCCATCTGCCAATACGGTCGTCGTTTGCTGGGCAAACCAAAATTCATAATGTAGATGAGACTACTTTTGAGGTGCCCGCTCGATGGCCAGACCAACAGCCGATAATATTTGGGCGAGTTGAGTCGCGGCCCGAGCATACCATAAGTAGTGAAAGCGATGACCAAACGGCACCTCAATTTGGCCATTACGAATCAATCTCCCATCAAATGATGAAAAGCATGGGCTACGATTTCAACCGAAAACAGGGATTAAATTTCGGAAGAGGACGACGAAACCTTTTGCGTTCGTTTGTCCCACAAGGAAAGAATCCCAATTACTATCATAAAACCCGCAGGGGGTTGGGATATGTTACTACTTCCGAATCCTCAGGAAGAGAGTACATGGACTCAGCCGAATCAGAAAATCATAAAGAAATAATAGAATGGGATTCCGACGTTGGTACAAGTATAATATTCAAGACCTTTGCTGTGAACATGGTTTCAGTAAGCCATGAAGAACCAGATGATGCCTGGGCACAGCACATGGATATCCAATGGGATATCAAATTTGAGCAGAGAGAACCACCAACTGAAGACCAAGTGGATCAAGTCAATATGGGAACTGAAGAAGACCCGAAACCCATCTTTATAAGTGAGATTCTCACTTCTCAAGAGAAAGAGAATCTCGTTTCCCTCATAAGAGAGTACATTGACGTCTTCGCATGGAGCTACGAAGACATGCCAGGCTTGGACCCACAGGTTGCCATGCACCGACTTAATATTAAGCCGGATGCTAAACCTATAAAACAGCAACAAAGGCGTTTCAAGCCCAAGTTGATGGAAGCTATAGATTCTGAAGTCAAGAAGCTGATAGACTCAGGCTTTATCCGCGAATAGCAACATCCTGACTGGGTAGCAAATATCGTGCCGTTACTCAAGAAAAACGGCAAGATACGGATATGCATAGACTTCCGAGATCTCAATGCTGCATGCCCAAAAGATGAATTCCCACTCCCCATCACGGATGTCATGATTGATAACACGTGTGAGTTTGAGCGGATGTCCTTCATGGATGGTTTCTCAGGATACAACCAAATTAAAATGTATCCAGAAGATGAGAAACACACGACATTCAGAACACCGCTCGGAATATACTGCTACACAGTGATGCCCTTCGAATTGAAGAATGCCGGCGCTACTTACCAACGGGCTATGAGCGTCATCTTTCAAGAACACTTACGTAAAACCGTTGAGTGCTATGTGGATGACCTCGCCGTTAAAAGTAAGAAGAAAGAAGATCACCTGTAAGACTTGAGGGTGATGTTTGATATCATGAGGAAGCATCAACTGAAGATGAATCCTACCAAGTCATTTCTTGGAGTATCGAGCGGGAAGTTCTTAGGATTTGTTGTTACCTCGAAGGGAATCCACCTGGACCCTGATAAGGTCAAAGAGATAAAAGAAATGCAACCACCACGGAATTTGAGGGAACTCAGGGGGTTGCAAGGGAAGCTGGCATATATCCGGCGGTTCATAGCAAATCTGTCAGGAAGGTGCCAGCCATTCTCAAAGTTAATGAAGAAGGGAGTCTCTTTCATCTGGGATGAAGATTGTCAACGAGCTTTTGATGACATTAAAAATTACCTCACAAAGCCGCCTGTGTTAATGGCACCCATTTCAGGGAAGCCTTTTCTGATTTATGTGCGAGCGATGGACCACGCCCTAGGGGCTCTATTGGCTCAACATAATGATCAAGACCAGGAGCAGGCAATCTACAACTTGAGCTGGACAATGATTGGTGCTGAGCATCAGTACAGCCCAATCGAAAAAGAATGCCTAGCACTAGTGTTCGCAGTCCAAAAAATGCGACACTACCTAGTCGGCCAGACGATACATGTCATTTCTCGGGTAAACCCACTGAAATTGCTCATGACAAAGCCGGGATCATTAAACGGTCGGCTCGCCAATTGGGCATTATTATTGTCTCCCTACGACATGCATTTCGTGCCGCAGAAAGCGATGAAAGGCCAAGCCATAGCAGACTTTCTCGCCGAGCACCCAGTTCCAGAGAACTCCAAACTCCAAACTGACATCCCAGATGAAGCTGCGAAAGTTAATGCGGTCTCAGAAGAACAGATGCGGCAACTGTTCTTTGATGGGGCAGCAAGAAGAGATACTGCCGGCGTGGGGGTCGTACTGGTTTCTCCTCACAAACACATAGTGCCTCAAGGATACTCATTAACCAAGCCCTGCACAAATAATGTGGCAGAGTACAATGCTCTTATCACTGGCCTCCAGATAGCTTGGCAACTGGGGGTGAGGCATCTCGAAGCATATGGCGATTCAAAACTTGTCGTTAACCAGATGACCGGAGAATATGAGGTAAAGTATGAAGCCCTCATACCGTATCATCAAACAGCGATGCGACTAGCAAACAAGTTCGAAGAATTTTATATCGACTATGTACCAAGATACGAGAATACATATGCCGATGCCCTTGCATCGCTGGCTGCGACCGGCAGTACCGAGCGAGTCAACTAAGCATGTTACTATTGGAAGTCGCGAACTCATACACCCAAAAGTAATCATGGAAGTAGACGAAGCGAACCAAGTTGGAATAAAGTTTGAGCCACGAAACTGGCGTTTTCCACTTGTGGACTATGCATTGCACGGCATCCTCCCTGAGGATCCTAAACAAGCCGCTTCCATAAGAAACAAGGCCGCAAAATTTTATTATAATGCCATGCTCCAGACTTTGTATCGAAGATCTCATGATGGCGTCCTACTTCGTTGCTTATCAAAAAGCGAAGCTCAGGAAGTGATTAAAGAAACCCATGATGGGACCTGCGGGGCCCACCAGCCTGGGCCAAAACTCTGGGATCGCATTAGAAGATTGGGATATTTCTGGCCCAAGATGATCACAGATGCAGTGGCATATGCAAAGCGTTGTCATGCATGTCAGGTCCATACTAATTTTATACACCAACCTCCAGAGTACTTGCATACATCGACTGCCAGTTGGCCGTTCGAAACTTGGGGAATGGATATTGTCGGGCCGATCACTCCGCCATCCTTCAAAGGACACCGATTCATATTGGCGATAACCGACTACTTTTCTAAATGGGCAGAAGCTGTCCCCATGAGAGAAGTGAAGACAACGGATGTGGTCAAATTCATCAAACACCACGTAATTTACCGCTTCGGTGTGCCTCGACGGATCATCCACGACAATGGGCCTCAATTCATTAGTCAAGGCTTCGTGAAATTCTGCGGCAAGTTCAGAATTCAAGATGTGGCTTCAACGCCTTATAATCCGGCAGCCAACGGATTAGCAGAAGCTTTCAACAAGACTATTGTAAAGCTTCTACAAAAGTTTATTTCTTCGAGTCGTCGTGATTGGGATGAGAAGTTAGGCGAGTGTTTGTGGCCTTACCGTACGACGGTGCGAACTCCAACAAAAACTATGCCCTTCTCTTTGGTGTATGGTTGCGAAGCAGTATTGCCCTTGGAAATCCAAATCCCATCCCTGCGGGTAGCGCTGGCTACAAAAATGACGACTGAAGAAAAACATCAAAAACGACTCAAAGAATTAGAGGCCTTGGATGAAAAATGCCTGAACGCAAAGCAACAAATCGAGTTGTACCAAGCACGCATCTCGAGGGCAATTAATAAGAAAGTTAAACGAAGAACTTTCAAAGAAGGAGACTTGGTCTTAGCTGTCAAAAGACCAATGATCCTGACCGACAAGACTAAGGGAAAATTCGACCCCAAATGGGAAGGACCTTTTGTAGTAGAAACTGTCTACTCAAATGGAGCCTATCGTCTGATCAATCAAGACGGTGACATGATAATGATGCCTATCAACGGCAAATTCTTGAATAAATACTACATCTAACCACCTTTAAAAAAAGGGAAGGCTAGTCAATCCACCACCCCATGCTGTCAAAAGTAACAGGAAGAAAAATCAAAAATTTCTCGCCAACCCTATCATACTGGGGGTAAGAGTATGAAATCAATCGCCCAATACCAAAAAGGTAAAGGGAAGAGGGAACGTTTGGCATTTAAACCCAAACAAAACTCTCGACAACTCATCATGCTGAGGGAAAAAGCATGGCTAGCCCAACGCAAACGGCGATTGGTAAAGCCACATCAAATCCGTTCATAGCTGGGGGTTTGCTAAAAATTCCGTGACAGATCTGTCGCAATACTATCTTATAATGATAAGTTATGACCTGATGCTCCAAAAGCAAAATGGAGAGGAATTCAAATCCTCGATAACTCCTCATGCTGAGGTAAAAGCATGAACCACCTAATGCTCTAAAAGCAAAGGGGAGAAGGAACGTTTGGCATCTAAGGCCAAACATGACCTTCGATAACTCATCATGCTGAGGGGAATAGCATGGCTAGCCAAACGCGAACGGCAATTGGTAAAGGCATGTCAAATCCGTTGATAGCTGGGGGTTTGCTAAAAATCCCGTGAACCTGTCATATTAAGATCTTACCTCTGACAGCAAGATTTGAGCAACCACAAATAATACAATCTATAATCCCAACATGATCACCCGCTCTGTCTGTCAGCCAGGCGAGTCATCAGCTCTGTTTGTCGGCAGGACGAGCTACCTTATAACTTAAATCCAATCATCTCGGTATGTTTAACAGTACACCTCTGTCGAAACTTCTTGGTACGTTTTCTGAACACCTCTGCCAAGACCCCATGGGTACGTTTTTTGAACACCTCTGCCCATGGTTTTCGATCCTAATATGGTCATCTCAGTACGTTTTCTGAACACCTCTGCTGAGACTCCTTCGGTATGTTTAACAGTACACCTCTGCCGAAACCCCTTGGTATATTTTCTGAACACCTCTGCCAAGGCACCATGAGTACGTTTTCTGAACACCTCTGCTCACGGTTTTCTGACCCTAATCCGGTCATCTCGGTACGTTTTCTGAACACCTCTACCGAGACCCCATGGGTACGTTTTCTGAACACCTCTGCCCATGGTTTTCGACCCTCACTCGGTCACAATCCAACAGTCTATTGAATGATTATCTATTATGATAAGAAAGAATGAGCTGACAGCCCAACGCCCTTGAGGCAAGGGGCAAGAGATAGTTAAAATCCTCGATCGGTCTTATCATACTGGGGGTAGAACAATCAAATGCCGAAAGGCAAAGAGAGAAGGTAATCCATTAAACATACACATACCAAGCAGTCTTGATATGCTTAACAGGATACCTCTGTCAAAACTCCATGAGTACGTTTTCTGAACACCTCTGCTCATGGTTCTTCAATCTCGATTCGAAAGTAATTGTCGGCTATGTCTGTCTGTCAGATAAGTCATCGGCTCTGTTTGGCAACCCAAACGAGTCACATCACAGTCAAAATACTCAACTTGTTAAAGTATCTCCACACGCATAACAAGTTCAATCTCTGTGAATACATCTGCTATCCACCCAAAAAAAAAAAAAAAATCCAAAGTATTTCAAAATTTCCTGAAGAGACAAAATTTTGAAAACTTTGGAGGGGGTCTTGTAGAACGATAAAAATAATCTAAATCCAAAATTCGAGTTTGAGTCTGAGTCCAAGTTCGAATCCAAAATCTGAGTTTAAATCTGAGTCTAAATCCGAGTCCGAATCTAGAATCCGAGTCCGAATACGAATCATAATTCAAATAATAATAATAATAATAATAAATAATTTTTTAAAAAAAATTTAAGGCAGCGAGCCTCTCACCCACGCGAGGCAGCTTCGCGTGGATGCTGCCTCGCGTGGATGCGAGGCTGAAGCCGAGAAGGAAAAAAAAATTATTACAAAAAAAAAAAAAAAAGGCAGCGAGCACCCACGCGAGGCAGCCTCGCGTGAATGCGAGGCTGAAGAGAAGAGGTCTCCCGAAGAATTTAAACAAAAAAAAAAAAAAAAGGGCAGCGAGCCTCGCACCCACGCGAGGCAGCCTCGCGTGGATGCGAGGCTAAGAAGGATCTCCCATGCAATTTAAGGAGAAAGAAAGGAAAAAAATAAATTAAAAAAAATAGATTTTTGCATGAGCCTCGCTTCCACGCGAGGCTCAGGAGGCTCCCATGCATGAAAATTAAAACACAAACACAACAAAAAAAAAAAAAAAAAAAAAGAAATTTCCAAGCGAGCCTCGCGTGGATGCGAGCCTCGCATCCTCAGACCATGCAAAAAAAAAAAGAAAACCAAAAAGCAATTAAAAAATAAAAAATAAAAAAAATAAAAAAATTTGAGATCGCTGAGGCAAAGAAGGAGAGGCTCTCAGGGTGCTCATTATGCAAAAAACCAAAGGGTGTGCTCAATGTGCAAAATTAAAAAAAAAATTAAAATCTCTCTATTTCATCATCCATATTCGATTGCTTGCTCGTCCCGTTCGGTCGTCCGATTTCTCACAATAAACCCCCGATTTCATGCACGCAACGTATTTTGGTCCACTATCCAGTTATTTTGCAATTCTATCTAAATTTTAATTAAAATCAAATTGATTTTTGGATAAGAAATTCTAAATTAAATTTATTGGATTTTGGATAACTCTATAATTTTAATCAAATTCAAATTAATTTTTGGATGAAAAATTCTAAATTAATTTTATTAGAGTTGATAATCATACAAATTCTAATTAAATTATAATTTGAGTTTAATTGATTTTGGGTGCAGAAATAGGACCTGATTCAATGAATCTGGAGAAAATCAAGTCAAGAAGAGGTTTGAATATCTCATCGAGATCACAAATCGGATTTCGTTCTTATCTACAAGGAAACCGGATTTCGTTCTTATCTACAAGGAAACCGGATTTCGTTCTTATCTACAAGGAAACCGGATCTCGTTCTTATCTAAAAGGAAATCGGATCTCGTTCTTATCTACAAGGAAATCTCTTCAACAATCGGAGGCCTATAAATACCCTCCAAGAGAACTCAGAAAGGATCCTTTGGCAGATCGATCTACGCGCGAGAGTCTCAAAGTCTTGCAACCAACGAAGAGAAGAACTATGGCAGATCTCTCTCCCGTCCAAGCGTTCGTGCTTCCTCTAAGAATCAATAGAGAAGAAGAACGATCTAGCCTCCAACCATCGACATCAGATCGTCAACGGGGAAAGGACCAATCCCCATAGCTGCCTCGAATCCCACATCTTTTGTAAAAAGAGAGCGACGATCTATAAGTTCTCTCTGTCTGTTTTTTTTTTTTCTTTTCATTGTAATTCGAAAAAGAGGAATTTTTCATAATCTGTAATTTTTCTCTGTCAATGGTAATGGAAAGATCCAACCCTGTTTCTACCGAAAACACATATATATATTGTATCATAATGGGTTTGGACCGGTTTTGGATCCGTTTCGGTTGACCAAAACCCGCTACGGCAATGGGCTCCATTAGCAACAGGAAGCTCATCCTCTGTTAGGATTTCTTGTGCGAACTCTGGCCCTATAGCCGCAGTCTCCAAGAATCCCCGTCTCTCGGTGAATACCTTTCTACCCGTTGCTCGGGTATTGGAGTACATGCGACAATAGTGTCGTGTCTCATCCAAGTCACCTGATTCAGAAGAGAGGAACTCCTCATATTTCTGCTGGTCGATTTCAACGACCAGCGTGTCTACTTCGGATCCGATCATGCCAACGTCCGATTGCGCCACAATCTCTTCATCAGTGAAAGAGATGGCTCCCACTGTGGTCGCCAGTTTGTTCGCCGCAAAAGTTTCTTTGCTTCCTTCCATTGAATACAGCTTAGATTACAATGAAAGTGAACAAGATAAAAAGAGAACAAACGAGAAGATTTTATATTTCAATCTCTCTCTTTTACAATATAGTTTGGGATCTGTGGCGATGGGATCTGTCGAGCAGCTCCTTTGAACGATCAAACGTCGAACTTCTTCTCTCTTGAAGATATCGGCCGACTGTAGAAGATCTTCTTGGTCTTTCCCGAACTCAAAGCTCTGTGCGTAACTTGAATTTTCTAAGATGCCAAAAAGAAGAATACTAGTGGAAAGAAAAAAGAAGACCCCTAGGGTTTCACCAGGAAGGTATTTATAGCCCCGGGTTAGTTTGAGAGTTTCTATCTAAATAAAATTTGCTCTCATCAAGGATTCCAATCAAATATCTTAGTTTTGATTTAAATATTTTGATTTAGAATTCTGATTGGACTTGATTTGGTATTCAGATAAGCCCAAATCATAATCTCAATCAATTTGAGATTCTGCTTATCTGCTCACGCGGAGCTTTAATCGCATCAAAACGCGGCACTAAATAACCAGAATGCGAAGCTAACGCGGAGCTATTGATCATCTCCGCATTTTACTCAAACGCGAGGCTAAAAATAGCCAGACGCGGAGTTATAGATTAGCTCCGTGTTCTATTGTGGAAAATCCTATTTACTTAGAAATTTTCACTGCCAACAACTTTCATCTATCAAGATGACCATCACTGTTTCTGATTAAAATTTTAAGAATGATTTTATGTCTGTAGGGTGTTCCAAAGTTTTGAATCTGAAACTCTGGAGTTTCTGAAGACCTGGCCTGCATACGGTATCACTCATTTTATGGTATTTACAACTTTAATTGCAGTAACTCCTTGGTGTGGCCTGCGTTTTATGTTTGATTTTGTTTAATTCAGTACACGAGGACATATATAGTTGGTTTAACAGTCATAGCGGCAGATGACTCCAGGACCTCAAGAGATGAATTCAATTGAATTCTAAGTAGTAGTGCATTTCATCTTATGCTGTTAACTTCAATTTACATAGAACGAATAAGATGCGTCTAACGATTGATTTAGAATGTAATTGTTATAGATGTCCCTATGTTGCAAAAAATTCCTGTGATAAAGTTATACCCAAATCTAACCCGTGTCGAGACACCAACACTTCTTGAACTCTCTTCTGGCATATAGAGGACGCTTGGTCCTCATGTCCTCAATTTTATAATATATTTAAGTTAGTACACATACCCTAGAACTCTAGGGTATATATTGCCTTTTATTATATATTATATTATCTAATGTCGAATCGATAACCTATGTTATGTAAATTATGTATAAAATGGGAAATTTTTGGATTTGAATAAAAAAGAAAATAAAATGAATTTTTCAAATATTATATATTTATAGAACATATATAATATAGAAATATATATTTTTTCAATGAAATAAAGAATAAATAAATAAACAACTTTATTAATAATTATAGATTTTTGTCTGGTTGGAAGAATCCTCCTAATATTATGTTCTTGTTTTGGTTTTGATATGTTGATTTTTATCCGGACTTCCAATCCGGACATATTGATAAGTTATGTTAAGGTAACGTGACTCCCTCCTTTTCATTTCTTCTTCCTAAGCCCTATAGCTAAAGTTGTGGATGCTGGAGGAGTGACCGGTGCAGTTATGAGAGTTGTCACCTGCTATTTGTCCTCACCGCATGAAAGGTGTTTGATTTTTTTTTTTTTTTAAGGAGAAGCGAGATTGAAAATAGAGATATTCCGGTCTAAAATTTTGATGGTCAATTTGTAATATGAAAGAAGTTTTTAAGTAGTTGCAGTAAAAATGGTGTGCCCCTCTAAAAAAAACTCCCGTCTAATTCTCTTGCGAGAATTTTCATGGCAGCTATTGCAGCTTCTAAATCTCTGAGTAGCGTGTCTTCTTTTATCTTTCTTCCTTTGAGGTTCGATCTCTCTCTCAAATCTCTCTTCGATTCTTCGTAAATCTACGTCTTCATCGATCTTTGATCTGATTGTTTTTATCTTTTTTCTTTTTCCCCCCCTTTTTTTTTGCGTATTGAGATATTTCCTCAGATGATTATCTTACCATAGGTGTGATTAGTTTATTCTCTTAATTAAGTTTAAATGATATAAGAATCATGTTTTTGTTTTTACAGTTTAAATTGATAGAAAATTCATATATTTATGGTAGTTGTTATTTCGAAAGGGATTAGGATGCAGCAATTTGTATTTCCAATTTATAAGATTCATGTTTACAAATCAAATATCTGATTGTTTTTTATTACCTTAAAACCGTGGCAATTATAATTTATGAAATCATTTTATACTAGATATTCTTTTTGTATATTTGTCTGATTATATGTAAATTTTTTTAGGTAGTAGTAGTTCTTATTTGATCAGATTTAAACTTTTAGCTTCTTCTTCTCTTGATTAAGTTGGTCAAAATCGTGTATTTACGGTCATTATAATTCTGGAAAAGGTGGAAACCATCAATTATGATAGCCAATTGCAAGATTTTGTCTGGAAAACTCTCTAAACGCATAAAAAAATGGAAAAAACGTCCAATTATGCGGACAAATGGATTATCGGATTTCGAACGTCAAAAATTCGCCCGACCCGTACCCGCAACCCATTATTTATTTCCCTTCCTCTTCGAATCGATGATTCCCAATTTCTCCCGAACCGAAGCTCCCGAGTCCAGCGGAAAAAAAAAAAAAAAAAAAAAAAAAACCTAATTCTCTGATCGCTTCTTCCCCTCTCCAATCTCACCGGCGACCCGACGACATCTCCTCCGGCGGCTGCGGTCCTCAAGGCGAGTTCTCCGTTGGCGGCAGCGGCGACATCGCAGGTGTTTTTTTTTTCAGTTAAGATTTTGGATCTCTTTAGGGTTTTGATGGTTTTTTTTTTTTGGGTATTATTCTTCTTGAATATTTTTTATAATTATTTTGAGCAAACTGAGTTGATTTTAGGGTTTGAATTTTTTGGTGAAAGGAAATATTCGGAAAAATTAGAGCTAGGGTTTTATTTGTGGAAAATGAGTTGAGACAATTTTTGTGTTAACTGTTAACTGAGTAGAATTTAGGGTTTGAGTTATTTTGAAAAAATGGGAGATTCAGCCACTGCATTATTTTGATTATTCACCTCCATTAGCAGATTTTTTGCTTTTTTGTTCTTCACCTTCATCGATGACCACACCACTTCTGCAGCACAAACATCAATAATTTGAAATAATAGCTGAGTTCTTTTGAAATAATTCTGCAGCACAAACTTTTAGGGAAGCTTCTTTTGATAAAGAAGTTGAATGTTGCTTAAAATTTGTTGGATTTAGTTATTGATGAGTAATGTACAGTTTAGTGATTTGATTAGCAATTTAATTTCTATTTGTACTTGATTATTAGTATGTATGTGCAGTAATTGCTGAACAATTTAGAAAGTTTTTTCAAACTTACGTGAACACAAACTTTTATGATCAATTTTAATTTCTTTAATACTTGATTATTTCTATATCCAAACCGTACATGCATCTTGAACTTTTGGAATTTCACAAGTTTCCGAACTGAAACTTATCATACACATATCTTGTATTAGCAATATGTAGATTATTGTCATATGTTCATAGTAATTTGTAATTTTGTACATGCATCTTGTAATTTTGTAATTTGTAATTGGATTATAGCCAATTTACCTTCATTTTACATGCTTACAATTATTATTTATAATTTTTTTAGAATTTTATAGCACTTAATATATCTATTTTTATAATTATTATATTAATATATATTAAAATATTAATATTCCGCATAATTCCGCGTAATCCGCATAATCGGCGCATAATCCGATTATGCGTTATGCGTCCTCGACCGCACGCACACTGAAAACGCATTTTAGAACATTCTGGATGTAGATGGTTGTCTTGATGTCCACTTTTACCTCTAGACTCTACAGTAAGTAGTGTGAAACTAATCTTATCTAAAAAGGAATTTGGTTTTAACATGAAACATTGATGTGTTTCTTAAAGTGATAATCTTCAAATACAACTGTGTGCTGATAGGGAAGTGCCATTGTCTTCTAAAATTAGGTTAAAATTGTGAAAAATGTTTTTTTTATGAACATTTATTATTCAATTTGAATGTGCTTAAAGTAAATTATGAACATTGACTATTTATTCATTTGTAATGTTTTTAATTTCTTCTACTCAGTACTACTGACGAAGAGCAAGCTTGACGAGGAGACCTAGAAAGAAACCAAGGATGTTTATATCTATCTGGATACTCCAATTGATATACCACTAATGTATACTATGAGGTATTGTGAATAATAATAATAATAAAATAATGATGATAATGTTAATGATAATGATGATGATGATTATGTTAGGCTAGCTAGGTTGGTTGGAAACAAAACATCATTGATGGAGGAGTCACCGACTGACATAACACATTGCCTTATTTGTTAATATATAGCTGCAATGTGATGCTTTGCTACTTGCAATAGAATTTTAACTTTGGATTGACGGGTGGATGGATGGACGGACAGAGGGAGGATTGCAAATTGCAATAAATAAAGCAGGAGAAGATAGCTAGAAGGTTAGATAACGTTATTATATTCAACCGCAAACCAAACCCAACGCCAACCACAATCACGACTATCAGTTAATAGTATTACTACTAATTGGATAATAAATAATAACTGGACTAGAGTAGTAACTAATACCACCACTATTACTATTACTATACTATTAAACTAAATTAGGCTAGACTATATACTCTTGAGGTAAGAGAGAGGGAATGAGAGAGGACAGGATGGTAGGGTAGCAAGCAACTACAAATGCAAATACATGCATTCTTCCTCTCTTTCTTCTTTAATACTTAAAAATAAATAAATCAATAATAAGTACTACTGGGAGGTGTCACTATATATCATTTATTCACTAATTTCACTTAAATTGACTTCTGAATACGCGCCATGCACATAGCTTTGCTCCTCCTTCACACATTTTCATTTTTGCATAACAAGGAGTTTGTGAACCATAATTCATTAATAAGAATGTAGCCAAAAAATTCTTTAGAATGAAGGAATATATAAGGGGAAAAGTGTATCTAGTGTCTCTTTAGATAATTATCTAAAAAAAAAAAATATATCAATTTAAGGAGGCAAGTAAGAGTGTGCCTAGGACTATTCGTGGGTTGCATCTTAATCTGAACTCATCCAAAAGCTACCAAAAAGTTTTGATTAGAGTTTCCTTCAAAACCTGTCAGAACCTGAAGGTTTGTAAATCTCTCAAAATTCGCTTGCTTTTCAATTCTGGTTTGAAGTTGCCTAAAGATTTACTCTTGCCCGACCACTGAACAACCATATAAACTATGTATCATCACTATAGAAGATTCATATGTTGATTGTTATATCATCTCTAACATAAAGTGGTATATTATAAAAAATCATGCATTTTAGATACTTGACTATACATTGGATTGTTGCAAAATCAATGTTTTTTACATAATAAATAAATAAGACCTTTTGCTCAAAGATATCAAAATGTCTAAATTATATAATTTTTTGTACATCACATATTTTGGATATGGAGATTATGATGAACACTTTAGATTGTCCGTTTTATATCTTATCTTAAGATTTTTGGTTGCGGCTTCATATTATATTTTAAAGAGGCGCCAAAGATATGTTTTTCTCTGGATGTAAATGCACATCGCTAGATGGTAGAAGTAAAAGAAATACTACCTAAGATGGTTAATGATAGCAGAAAAAATAGGTTTCACACTAGGGCTACTTCAATAAAACGTCATTCAACAACATTCAACTTCTAATATATTGAAAGAAATCACAAAAATAACAACATACATAAGACATGTTTTTATCGAGATTCGAACTTTTTCACTCTTTACTCCTGATCAACTCATGTTGATCAACTAATCCATATGAATATGATCCTTACCCTCCATGGTTGCATGATATTAAGTTAAATGACTATCATCTTTTTTTAACGTGACTTGATCTATGTTCTTACCAAACACAAGGAGAAAATAATTGATAACATCTTCCAATCCTAACCAAGATCTTTTGAACTATTCTATCTCCCAGTCGATGTAACCCGCTAACCTTTTTTTTCACTTCTCAATAAGTGTTTGTTTCTCAAGCTACTATATGGGTGACTCAATTACATTTGCTCGACTTAATGTGCAGCCACGGACTAATTCCCCATTAAGCTCCCGTTCCAATCAGTCGTGCTTATCAGCCTTCATCACCTTTGAGTAAAAGATGGACAAAACCAAATTGCTCTCCGAGTGACCAAGGCTTCATCATTGGATCCACCTGCCTATAGCAGGGATTCACACTCGCCTTTACATTTCTAAAGGAAATTCACAAAGGTGCCGATTTCTCAGTTTCAAGGTCAAATTTTTCTGGATACGACCTCAGCTCACAAAAATCCTACTTTGTTGCAACAGAAATGGTGGAAAAAGATGTTCAAAATCGAATTGCAGGTTTTTGAAGGAAATGCAGCATCTAACCAACCACCAGTTTACTTCCCAATCAGAAAATGCGAGCTTACACATAGTTTCTTCCCCATCTCCCTCTTCATCTCCATTATGTTCAAACTTTCCTAATCGTTGATGCATAAATAGGTTTTTTTCTGAAGAGAAGAACATACACCATAGGTATGGAACCTTTAAAAAATTGCATTTGATTGTAAATATCAAAGAGGTTTTATCGTAACAATTATTTAAGGACGAAAAGTGTGCATATATGACTCCAAATGTACAAATGAAAGCACTGTTTTAAATTAAAAGAAAGGAAAGCTCTCTTTCTTGTCTGACAACTATGTTACAACTATGTCCTATTGATCTTAAATGGAAAAGAACAATTCAAAATCCAAAAGTTCAGTTTCTTAGCAAATTTTGGAAGCTGGTCCAATATTGGTGGATTGGGAGCTTACAACATTTAATCTTTGGATATGTCTCAAATATCTCCTGCTAACAATAAAGTATCTTTTCAGGAAAGGACATTCCATCTGATTTTCATCCAAGTGTTGGATTAATCCATCCAGATGGTTGGTCCATCTCGGCCGCAGTTCGTATTGTTCGGCTCCTCCATTGTCCAATTAAGCTTCTCCAATGGAGGATGGGGAGCCATTCTCGCTGACGTCTATGCCAGAAAGGTATTAAAACTATCTTCTTGTTATTGGTTATTGGTTATTGTTATTATATTACCTCTTATTGTTATCATAATACTATTATGCTGATACAGTACCTCTTATTTGTACCTCTTTTTGTTATTAGTTTGGATTGGGTTGGGTTGAATTGATCTTTGCTTTACTCTCTATGACTGTAACTGCATATTGGATGATTTGGGGCTTGTTGTCTAATTGAAACTTCTTACTAACATTACTCAATAACATGACATAACATAAAATAGAATCCTACAAATCGGCTATAACAACTACTACTGAGTATATATACGAGTTAGCTTCAGTACAATACAAGTTCTCCAATTTCTATCACTTTTTTTGTTAATTTTATGTTGTTACAGGCTGACATTTTGCTGCGTGGATATTTTGGTTGGAACTCAAGACGTGCCATTCAGGTCATGGACCAAATTTTTCCTAAGGTAAGGTAGCCTATATTTATTTATCTATCTATCATTAATAACTGCAACTTCCTTGAATAACTTTTAGTACCAAAAAATACTATAATGCTCAAGTCGTTTTCATATCACCTGCGTGCCCCACTAGTGTTGGTATTTGACGCAATATTCGATCACGGATTCTACAAATTTAACAATTAGAACCAAGCAATTGTTGCAATAGAAGAGAAATAACATGAACACACAAAAGCTCAAATTCTGAATGGAAAATCCTTTTAGGAAAAACTACATATGAACAATAAATAATCTGCTATTGATCTAGAGTAGATGTTATCTATACATGTCAGATGCACACGAGTACTCAGCTTTCTCGATAATTAGCCCAAAACAAAAGTATAACTATGAGAAGAGATCTAAGGGATTTATCGATCTCTAATTATTGATAGATATGAGACATGTGATTGCGAAGAGCATGTCACCACACCGTCAGTAATCTTCAATTGGATGGACAAAAGAACTGACTATGTAAAGTAACAGTTTTTAATTTAGGTAATCAAGTCAAAGTGTGGTTAGAGTTCGTAAATAGATTTTAATTCACTAAATGTAATTAAAAAGTTTCTAAGCTGAGTTTAATATTTGATTAAAACTTAGAACCAAGGAGGTCTGTTTGTAATTATCTCTAATGATTATCAAGATTATCTAGTTCATATTTATGATCATCCATAAACAAGGCCTACTCAGTTATATATACCTAAAGTACCTATGTTACAAGGAAATTAGGGAAGTCATAAATTTTTTTTTTTCTAGTCTCTTTTAAGGGTACTAGTAGATTTAGCAAATGCTTACTAACCAATCTCATCATTAAGTTTCCTAATAATTCCTAATAAATCGCAAGTATTCTAAATAAAATTTAAAATTATGGTCTACTCTTAAAGTTGCAGAAAACATTGCCAAATTGACTGAAATAGCTTTCCAGTATGCATAAATAATGGATAGAATAACAAGTACTAGAGGTACTCAGATGGAAGCAATACAAAAAGGGTTTGCCAGTTAATGTCACAAGGGACATGCCCTTATCAGAGCTGATTGGTAAGAAAAGGTCTATATATCCGACCCCAGTGATTGGGCAAAATTCTGGTATTCTTTTGTTTAATATCCTTTTTCAACCATTTATTTTAGAATATTTTATAATAATCTAGTTTTACTCCTTGATTTGTTCTTCAAGAGCAACATTGTTTATGACATCATCTTTTGGTGGTGTAATTGCTCCTTATCTTAGAGTTAGCAAAAGGCTGATCCACTCGTTGCAAAGATGTCTTTAAACTTCAGTGTTTTGATGTTATCATTTATACATCATATTATTTTTCTTCTTAGTATAGCTGGCTAGAAGTTTGAAAAGAGACAAAACACCAAATGTTCTTTGATTTCACCTAAGAAGCATGGAAAGTGGAAACGAGCACAAGAAACACAGACTGGCGCGCAATACGGCAATTCCTTAAAACATAAGACATTATGACTTGATTTACATGACGCTACGAGACACACACACACACACAAACGGCCCAGCATAAATATTAAAAAACTACTGTATATATTCATTTTTCATCCATATAAACTAACATGTCAATGAATCCAGAACCCAAGCATGTATATTTGATAATGTAAAAGGATATGCTAAAACTATAATGTGCCTAACATCTTTATAGCTTTGCAAAAGGAATATGCCTTGGCTCTTTAAACATTATTAAAGTAACTCAATTTATTTTCTTAGTATATCTAACTTATCCTAGTTTTATACAAGTTGATATTTCGGCTGCATTTTCCCTAAAGTATAATTTAGTTTATGCAAATGAAAGTCAATAAATATGTCAGATATGTTATGTGAGAAAAGAAGTGTATGAAGAGGATCTGTAAAGCAAATGTCTGACGAGTGTCCTACATTTATAGAATGTATTATATAAGTATGGACACTTTTCTAAAGTGTCCAATATTTTGGGTGAAGAGTGTCCAAGAAGTATCGTTGTTTGGCACAAGTACAGCTTCGTGATAAAATTGTCTGTACTTGATATGAGATCACTATTTCAATTATACCTACGTGAGAGTTTATTTTGTCAGGATCCTAATCTCCAGTGTCAAATTTCTTGTAAGCTCTGTTAAAAAAACCATACTTCTTATAAGCCGGGCATATCTGGCTCCAATAGAGACCAAACTCTAGTGAAACTCTGGACCATGGACCTCCATGGACCCCATGTCCCATTGGCTGAATGAGGGATGAATTGAGTGGCAGACATTCTCTAGCCAGTCCATGTCCTGCTCCACTGCGAGCCTCACATTTCAACGAAGAAGATTGTGTAGTATGGGGGTAAATACCTGAGTTAATTCACATTTTTTTTATGTGTAGGATTCACATGTCCAACCTTCTCTTATAGTAGTGTATTTTGGTGGAAATGATTCAATGGGAGCCCATCCATCTGGTCTAGGCCCTCATGTTCCACTCCCTGAATACATTGAGAATATGAGAAAGATTGCAAATCATCTTCAGGTAGCAGTTTTCAATGCACATAACATACATCTAGTCAAAGTTTTTTTGGTATTCATTGACACATTATATTACTCCATTTTCAGAGCCTTTCAGAAAGCACACGTGTTATTTTCCTTAGTTGTCCCCCAGTCAATGAGGAACTGCTTCATCAAGCAAGAAGGTGTTTCAATCCCTGCTTGTTGCTTGTACTCTTAGTATTTTAGTCCTCATTGCTTTTCTTTCTCATTCAATGTAGTGATGCATTGAGCAAGTTGGTACGAACAAATGAGGCCTGCCGCCAATATTCTGAAGCGTGTATAAACGTATGCAATGAGATGGGCTTGAAGGTCATTGATCTATGGACTGCAATACAGAAGAGGGAGAATTGGGCTACTTCTTGCTTTACGTGAGCCTATACGTGCCACCCTATTAATGAAATGTTGTTATTTAATCGTCCTTGATGTTTCCTGTTTAATTAAAATGACAAATTAACTCTTCATTGTATTTTTCTCACACCCTGATTCGAACTTATGACTTCACTTTAAAGCTTTTTGTGATTGATTCATCTATGAAATGCCTTTTATCTTGGTCTCTGCTCTAATAGTTGCTCCATTGCAGTGATGGGATTCATTTATCCTCTGAGGGGAGCAAGATTGTTGCGGGAGAGATACTGAAGGTGCTTAAGGGAGCTGAGTGGCAGCCATCTTTGCACTGGAAGTCCTTGCCGACGGAGTTTGGGGAGGATTCCCCTTATGATCTCGTTGCTGCTGATGGAAGATCCACCTGCAATTCCTCTGAATGGACTTTTCACAACGAAATACAGTGAGACTAGAAAGTCAGGCGGCCATCTCAATAATTATGCCATATCTTGCTAACGAAAGGCATGAAAAATTATGATTTACATTCACCAAGGTTTTTTTTTTCTCCCAATATTTCGAAACTAACTTGGAAGTGCTGGGAGCACCTTACCAGAAGCATGAGGTAGGCTCGTTCCATTGCATGGACTGCTTTGTAGACCGACATTTTGGGATCTGCTCGGTACATCATATCACTGTGACACATGGGCGCAAATGTATTTTTCTGGTTTGGGGGTGTACGTCTCTATCGCTGTTCCCACGCCAAAATTTTTATCCACTCTTCGCTTGCATTATTTGCATTTACCCACTGATGATGCTGGATTATTTCAAAAGATTTATTGTAGATTTGTATTTCTTTTGCTGAAGCACATTCAATAAATAAATTAACGAATAAATTATTTGTATGTATCTATCTGATGGCATTCTTGCATGTTAGAAGGGGAGTTTCCAAAGGAGCACGCCATTTTTCCTAGTGAGCCCATTTTATAACTGTTCGGATTTATAGTCTGGATAAAAAAATCACTGAGAAGTGGGCTTACTAGAAAAATTTGTGTGCTCCTTTGGAAACTCCCGTTAGAAGGCATTGAGCAACCCATTTTTGGACTGACATATCGGTACACACCGTTAAGGATGTTATTTTGTCTAAACAGCTCTTCCATTATATGAGATGGAACTGAAAGGGAAACGCGTTGGTGTTGGGAGTGGTGTTGGGAGTTTCTTCGAGAATTATTTTTTGCATGCGTTGGTGTTGGGAGTGGTGTTGGGAGTTTCTTCGAGAATTATTTTTTGCATGATTTGGTTTGTGGATAAATTCATTAAAACTCATATCTATCCTCGCGAGTGGATTGAATTGAATTGATTCCAGTTAGGGATGGTAATGGATGCATTCATTGGTCAAATTTTGGCTCTCTCTATATAAAATTTTGAATTAGAAAAATAAATTTTTTATTTTTAATTCAAAAATTTGTATATGACGGGTTAAAATTTGATCCGTAGACGCGTCTATTACTATCCCTAATTTCAGTGTGCCTGTGGATGTATATTGTATATTTATTTTGCAAGTCTGATTCCTGTATTGCTATTGCATAATTTTCTTAGATTAGGCCCAAGTAGCAGGGCAGCTCAGCAAGGATAGTGAACCCATCTCGTTTGAAGTCCATCTTGTTTGAAGTCCATCTTGTAGATACGGATTTTAATGCCATATATTCGTATATTTGATTTATGCTCAAGAATGGTTATTGTCATTGGAGATAAGAGAAGAGAATCTCGTCAAGGCAACTAAATCCATCATAAAACAAAGAAACAAAGAAACTAGGATATTCAGAGGCAATAATCTCTCTTGAAGAGAGGAGGAGCGGTATTCAGAGGCAATAATCTATCCAGAAGAGAGGAGGAGCATTCTTGCCCAATTCAGAAGAACCAAAAGTATAAGATAGCTTGAGATTTTGTAATTCTATTATTTCTTTCTAATAAAAAACTCGTGGTAGATGTTGATTTTTAGATCTCCTCAGTTAAACCTCATTAAAAAGCTTATTTGCACGCTATTCTTTTCTCTATCTGATTAGTTTTATCTATTAATTTTTGTGCTAGTTTGTCCCAACAATTGAGACAGACAGATTTTGGTACAAGTATATATATAAGTAAAGCTTGTGATCCTATATAACTGTAATTTGTGTGTATAGACTCCTGTAGATAAAAGCATTACTTTTGTTGCGTGGAGATACGCAGGCCTAACAAAATCACATCACATCAACAAGCACAACTTTTGCATTCCCTTTGACTACTGCCATGTTGCAACTTTGGTGAGGCCCTTCACCAGATCGGAGAGGGAGCTAAAATGATCCGTATAATAATCCTATCTCGAATAGTTCCATATCGGATATGAAATAAGGGTTAATAAAATTTATAATGATTCTCGTGAGTATATAAGCTAATTGTAACTATCTTTATTAAAAGAGAGTTATGAATACCTAATAGATTTATGAAAATCATTATAAATTATTTTAACTATGATATCATTGGGAAACACAATGATGTTAGGAGTTTCTTTGAGAAGTATTTGTTGCATGATTTGGTATAGGGAAATTCATTTAAACTCATATCTATCCTGGCGAGTGGATTTAATCAATTCCAGTGTGCGTATGTGTGGTGTACATATAATTTGCTACTCTATTTCCCATATTGCTATTGCATAATCTGCGTGAATTAGGTCTAAATAGTACTGCAGCTCAACAAGCATGGTGAACCCATCTGTTTGAAGTCCATCTCGCCTATATGGAAGTTAAGATATAGATCTCAATGCCATATATTTGATTAATACTCAGGATAGGTGATTGCCATTGAATATAAGTGAATCTCACCAAGGCAACTGAATTCATCCTAAAACATAGAACCTGAGGTATTTAGAGGCAACCATCTCTCCAGAAGAGAGGAGGAGGATTCTTGACCCAATTCAGGAGAACCAAAACCGCGTATCAGATAGATTGAGATATTGTAATTCAGTTATTTTCTCTAATAAAAAAACTCATCGTAGATGTAGGTTCAAGATCATCTCGGTCCAACCTTGTTAAAACCTTTTTTGTGCACACTCTTTCTCTGAATTGTTTTATCTATCATTTTTTGTTCTTAGTTTGTCCAAACAATTGAGAGGACAGATTTTGGCAAAACTAAGTATAGATATATAAGAATATTTTTTTTGTTTTTGTTTTTGTTTTTGTTTTAAGAATGAACACCAGGTATTTCCCTGCAATAGGGGGCGTTACAATCCGTATGAAGGACAATGCCGGCGCCTGTGGAGGCCGATCCGTCATGGGTGATACCTGTTCCTTCTGCACCATGCATGGACGATGATGAGGTCTTCCCCTTTGCCAAGCGCATCGCCGCTCCTTATAATCTCGTCATGCAGAACAGCTTGGCAGAGTTCCCGTTGTCTGCTTTACTGCTGGGGGAGTCGCCACACTGCCGATGCTGCCATCATGATGCAGCTTGGCTGTGGTGGCGTCTTTGTTGGCTCGGGCATCTTCAAGAGCGACAATCCCGTACGCAGAGCTAGGGCCATCGTCCATGCTGTCAACCACTACAGCGACCCTGAGATCATTGCTGAGGAGAGCTGCGGCCTTGGAGATGGTGGGGGCGCATCAATCTCATTGATGCCAATGTCGAGAAGTTTGCCAACCGCTCAGAATAATTGTAGAAGTTGAAAGCGAAGATTATGAAGAAGAGCAAGATGAAATATATCTTGCTTGCATAATTCAGAACTCCATGTATTTGTAATGGTCCTTCCCCATTCCTGTGAATCAATTTATAGTCAAGTCTTAAAAATGCTTGCTCTTTGATTGCTTTCTGTGCTCCTGACTGCATCAACATTTTCGGATAATTAGATAAATCTGTCTCTTATTCTCTTCCGTGTCCTGTAAATATGTTTTTATTTTTCTTGCCTATATTATATTAGCTTGTCTATGATTATTAGCTGTTTGTTCTAGGGGAAATAGCATATCCGTTGTTGCTTCTCTAGTAAGCTCATTTGTTAATTGATGCCTATATACAATTAGGGCTGCTATATTATATATCTCGTCATGCAACAATCTCTCCTGCACTGTTGTGATGTGATTATTGGTTTCTCTTACTTTCATCTATCAAGATGACCATCACTGTTTCTGATTAAAATTTTAAGAATGATTTTATGTCTGTAGGGTGTTCCAAAGTTTTGAATCTGAAACTCTGGAGTTTCTGAAGACCTGGCCTGCATACGGTATCACTCATTTTATGGTATTTACAACTTTAATTGCAGTAACTCCTTGGTGTGGCCTGCGTTTTATGTTTGATTTTGTTTAATTCAGTACACGAGGACATATATAGTTGGTTTAACAGTCATAGCGGCAGATGACTCCAGGACCTCAAGAGATGAATTCAATTGAATTCTAAGTAGTAGTGCATTTCATCTTATGCTGTTAACTTCAATTTACATAGAACGAATAAGATGCGTCTAACGATTGATTTAGAATGTAATTGTTATAGATGTCCCTACGTTGCAAAAAATTCCTGTGATAAATTTATGTTAGAATTTTCTTATAATTGAGCTCTAATTAATTATTCCCTTTTGTTTTCTTAAAAACGGGCTGAACCAATTTGGTTATGAGACATTGAGAATGGGCCATTGTGGTGATCGTTTTGTTGGGCTCATGCACACCTATTAAAAGTAATTGTGGTTGGACGGTAAGTGTGGGCCTAATGGGTCTAATGGTCTCTTTATGGGAGGGTTCATTGGACTGTATATATATATATATATATATATATATATATATATATATATATATATATATATATATATATATATATATATATATATATATGTATATATATATATGTATATATGTATATATATGTATATATATATATGTATGTATGTATGTATATATATGTATATATATATATGTATGTATGTATGTATGTATGTATGTATGTATGTATATATATGTATATGTATATATATATATATATGTATTGGCTAGGTCCCCTCTTTGCTCTAAGGGTTTTGATTGCTTGACCCATAGAGAGCCGTCGTTGTTGTTCCTGGAGAAGGAGAGGAATACCTAACCCTAATAGGTGCAGTTTTTAGCCCAAAGAGGGTGATATTCAATATAATGGCTCAAACATGTATGATTCCGCATTTTAATAACTTGATATTGATGTTCTAAATTTACATTCATGTTATATATTATTTCTTATATTTGGTATCCGAGCCTATAAATGTGAGTTTAGGACTCATTATTACACTTAGGGTTTATACAGATCTGTTTCTGATTAATACTGTCCACGGTTTGAAATCACATAGAAGAACAGATTTAGTAGAAACCCTAAATTTAGTAAAAATCCTAGAAAGTAGCGGCGATCTCTCGTCCCAATGCCGATGGCTGCGGCGATCTCCTCTTCTCTCTGATCGTCGATTTGGAGAGGCAGCATGAAGCTGCAGCCGTTCAGATCATCTGAACTCGAAAACCATCGCCGTAGGTCGACGAATCTATCTTCAATGCCCTAAAATTGACCCCATATTTCTTTTAACGGCCAAAATTATATTTCTCCCCCTTATTCTGATGATCTTCGATGTTCGCGAGGTAGCAATAAGGCTGCAGCCGCTGGGATCTTTGGCGTGGGTTTGAGGGTGGTTGGAATCTATCAAAAAT
>JAYEPQ010000019.1:120000-307500 GCA_036321105.1 Dracaena cambodiana
AATATGACCGTTATGCTCATTACTAAACTTGTTGAAGAGATGAAATAGAATCAAGATCTATCTTTTTTATCAGAGGTTGAATTGATCATCAGAAGAAGAATTGAATTAGGCCATTGTAATAACAATTTTAAATGTATTTAATAAAAAAGCAATATTGCTTAAAAAAAAGTTATTCATGGCGGTGAAGATCTTGCTAGATCCACGTCTACTTTGAACCCAACCATTCATTATAAAGAAACAAGCTGAATCACGAAAAGGTCTAAACCATACTCAAATCCAACCCACATTCATATTTATGGGTTCAGCCTGGTTTATGGATATATCTAAATTAGACCTAGGAACCTGTATTTGTAAGCTTGAGTCATGAGTCACAACTACTCAGCCATCGCCTCGATCCAGTCTTAATTTTGTAGGGAAAAAAAAAAATCCAAACTCTAACCCCACCCAAATCATAACCTCGAACTCTAACCCTAATCCTAAGTAGAGATGGTAATTGACGTGATCATGGTTCAAATTTTGGTCCATCTATATAAAATTTTGAATTAAAAATAAAATTTTACTTTTCTAATTCAAAATTTTGTATATGAAAAACCAAAAATTAGCTCATGGACGCGTTCTTTACCGTCCCTAATCCTAACCCCTTAACCATAACCTCTAGCCTCTAACACTAGTCTTAACCCTAACCCACTAATTATAACCCTCTAACCCTAATTCTAACCTGAATTTAACTCGAACCCTAACTTTAACCGAGCCCTAAGCCGAACCCGAACCCAGACCCCTGACCCTGACCAAACCATAACCCTAAGCCTAAACCCCAACACTAATCCCTTATCCTAACCCTAACTCTAAGCATCATGATCCTTGCATTTTATTAAGCTCCTTCGAGAGAGATTTTGGCAATTTGTGGGGTACTGAGGTGGTTGATGTTGTCAATTGATACATTGGAAGGTAGTGAGATGAGAGGAAAAGAGAGACAAACATACAATCTATAATCAAACTATGTGCAAGCGGAGGTCAGCCAAGAGCTCGATTCATGAGCCGCAAGGTGGTAATGGAGGTCATGCCCTTGTTGAGGGCTGCTGAAACTCGCAAGTGAGCATAATGGCTTGGGGAGAAATTCTATTTACACACGAAAATTTACTCTCCATTTTAAAATTTGTAAATAATTTCAAATTTACCATTTATTTTTTTGACTAAGTTACCCTTTTAAATCCCATATAAAAACTTCTCAGAATTTGAAACTACGACTTATCGTCTTCCTCCTCTATTTTTTCTCTAAAACTCTAAAAATTATTTTTTAGAATTTAAATATAAAAAATATATCTCCCACAAACTCATCGATTTAATTTCGTAACCCCCTAAAATTTTTACATTCGCATTCGTATAAAGATTTGGAGGAATTTTAAATTCTTCGAATTCATTGTAACAAGTTAAATTAGGGCTTGAAGTTTGAGTTTGAGTTTTTTTTTTTCAAATGGAAAATTCCAAACATGCAATTGGTATCGGATGACAAATATAAAGTACAATTTAAAATTATTCTTTGTTTTTTATATGTATTTTTATTGTTATTACGTCGGCTTCTGGTCGAGTTTTAATACCTGACCAAATGATTCTTTAGTCGGGTATTAATATCCAACCAATATATTTTTTATTTGGGAATTAATATCCGACTCAGAAAATTTTGGAAAAATTTGGGATGGGACGACATGAGGGACGGTTAAAATTGAAAAAATTTTTGGACACAGAGAGTTAATTAGTGACATTTCAAAATGGAAGTTTGGAGTAAAGAGTAATCAGGACGTCAAGAGTAAATTGCAGCGCATAAATAGAATTTTCCTGGCTTGGGTTACAGTAGTGCACCCACAAGGGTATCCAAAATTTATTGGATCTATAAAGGATTGTTTGGTGCTAAACAATTACTTCTCCATCTTTGGAGCATGTTCAAAGTAAAAGGTAGACAATATTTGAGAATCTCAAGTCTAACTTCATGCAACTATGTAGGACAGTATGATATTTATCATGTCCTTATAGTAACAGTCGATACAAGCAATCTTCTAATTCTTTTTTATTATTTTAGTGACTCTCCTTAGGTATTATTGTATCTTTTAATTTTTATATACCTATTGCAATACTCACATATTCAATCAAAAAGAATATATAAAAGGGTACATCAAATTTTGTTGTAGAAAATTCACATGATCCATATGCATAGAGCCATCAATGGCACTGTTCTGCCATTGATGGTCGCGGCAACACCCTGCCATCGATGTGATCCCTGGTTAACTCCCACCGTTGATGCAATCACTGATAACTCGTCGTTGGACCATCGATGGCGGGTCATTCCCCCATCTGTAGATGCCCGAGCACAACAAGGGATCTGAACTAAATCCTAGGTCAAGTAGAGCATCTTCACAACATCAATTAATAACAACAATCACGGTATATTTATCATGTAGTAAATTCCAGCAACCATCATTACATACGAAAGAATATTTATGCAATCAAGAATTTTCCAAAGATTTGTATCATACACGAAGGTAGAATTTCTCTATTCCGTGAGAGGATAGAATAAAAGAAATTTAATTCATGAATAAATAAATTAAAGTGAAAAAAAAGGGGAAAAAAAATCAAGATTTTCAATTTCAACTATTTTCTTATTCATATTTAGAATTCCATTTCGCAATTAAAGAAAACAAAATGCGAGATGATTTCACTTGCATTTGTTATTAGCTGACCATTTTCATTTTTTATGCATAGAAAAACGAAATAAGATCTTTCATTTTTCTGTCGAAACTCCATTGGCACGTTTAACAGTATACCTTTACCTATAGTTCTTCGATCCTAATTTCATTATTTCGGCTTTGTCTATCAGCCAGGCGTGTCACCCCTCAATTCAAAAACAATCACCGACTAAAACAAAAAAAAAAAAAGGACTCTACCTCGTGCGGCCGAAAGACTAGGAAGGAATCCAGCTTCGCGGGCGCGAAGCGGGAAAGGCAAAAAATAAAAAAAAAAAAAAATAAAAATAAAATAAAGATAATAATAAAAAAAAAAAAAAAACAGCCTCCCGCTCACAGGAGGCTGGGAATCCAGCATCGCAGGCGCGAGGCGGAAAAGCAAAAAAAAAAAAAAAAAAATCTCTCTCTGTCTCTTTCGGCACAAATAATGTGAATAGTGGGGAGAAGGTCAAAGTGCCTGCAGATAACTTGTTTAATTTACTCACTTTAGTTACTCTCTTCAAAACTGTCATCTTTATTTCCAGGCTCCTTGAACATTGAGCAGTGGCCCGCAGATCAACTAGGGAACCTGAATCATATTTCACTACAATATGTGTTTCGGATTAGACGCACAATAAATCGGGCCTACGTCGGACTATTTTGCATAATTGTACAAGTACTAATATGAATCTAATTAATTTTTGAGTACATAATCATGACCATATACAATGAATCGGGAAATTCTATTTGCGCATGGCATTTTACTCTTGGCACCCTATATACTCTTTACACCAAACTCCTATTTTGAAATATTATCATTTTACTCTCTGCACACAATTTTTTTCCCGAAAATATCCATCCTCCTTTTCTCTAACTGCTCACCTATCCGATCCCATTTTTATCCTTTTTTTTTAGTCGGATATTTTGGTCAGATATTTGTTGGCAGTGAAAATTTCTAAGTAAATAGGGTTTTCCACAACAGAACGCGGAGCTAACCCAGTAGCTCCTCGTTTGGCTAGTTTTAGCCTCGTGTTTGAGTAAAACGCGAAGCTATCAATAGCTCCACGTTAGCTCCGCATTCTGCTTATTTAGCTCTGCGTTTTGATGAGTTTAGCTCCGCGTGAACAGATAATCAGAATCTCAAATTGATTGAGATTATGATTTGGTCTTATCCAATACCCAAATTAAGTCCAATCAGCATTCCAAATCAATAGATTTAAATCAATATTTGATTAGAATCCTTGATGAATATAAAAACCTTATTCCGATTCCTATGGAAATCTTTATTCCTATTCCTATGGAAACTCTCATAACCGCTAAAGTCTATAAATAGCCTCTTTAAGGAGACTTTAGGGATGATGAGGAATCAATGAATAATAGATCAATCCATAGATGATCATTGATCTTCTTTTAAGCATCTGAAGTTGCTTCTTCTTTTCGGCAATTGAGATCTTTTCCTCTTGGAGAATTCAAGTTACGCGTGAGAGCCTTGAGTTCGTGAAAGACCAGAGAAGATCATCTACAGTCGGCCGATATCTTCAAGAGAGAAGAGTTCGACGTTCGATCGTCCAAAGGAGCTGCTTGACAGATCCCATCGCCACAGATCCCACAACATATTGTAAAGAGAGAGATTGAACTATAAAATCCTCTCGTTTGTTCTTCTTTTTTATCTTGTTCACTTTCATTGTAATCTAAGTTGTATTCAATGGAAGGAAGCAAAACTTTTGCGGCGAATAAACTGGCGACCACAGTTGGAGCCGTCTCTTTCATTAAATAAGAGCTTGTGGCGCAATCAGACATTGATATAATCGGATCCGATGTAGACATGCTCGTCGTTGAAATCGACCAGCAGAAGTACGAGGAGTACCTCTCATCTGAATCATCAGGTAACCTGAACGACACACGACACTATCGTTGCGTGCGCTCCAATACCCGAGCAACGGGTAAAAAGGTATCCACCGAGGAACGAGGATCCTTGGAGACCGCGGCCATAGAGCCTGTGTTCGGACAGGAAATCCTAGCAGAGGATGGTCCCTCTACCACCGAAGAAGACCTGGGAACTGGATTGACCAGAACCCAACTCCGAAATAGAAATCGGAGAGCAAGGCGAAAAGCCCTCAAAGCCCACCTTGGACGCGGAGCTAACATCAAAGAACGCGAGGCTATGGTCCCTCGCCAACTGGCTCGTGCTAATCGCGAGACCAGTCATTATCGCGTTAAACGCGAAGTTACAACTTGCCTTAAAAGTAAGGAAAAGCCAGCTTGTGATTTTCCACGCGAGGCTATTGTTGAGCTTAGCGAGGAACGCGAAACCAGTAATATTTGCGCTAGTCGCAAAATATCTGACACTCGCGAGAAACGAGTATAAAAATTCTTTAAAGCCAGCGTGTGATTTTCCACGCGAGGCTATTGCTGAGCTTAGCGAGAAATGCGAAGCCAGTAAGATTTGCATTAATCGCAAAATTTCTAACACTCGCGATAAACGTGAGGATAAAATCTCCTTAAAGCCAGTATGTGATTCTCCATGCGAGGCTACTACTAGGCTTAGCGAGAAACGCGAAGCAAGTAACACTTGCGATAAACGCAAGAATTCTTACACTCGCGATAAACGCGAGGATAAAAATTCCTTAAAACCAGCGTGTGA
This sequence comes from Dracaena cambodiana, assembly GCA_036321105.1. Classification (NCBI taxonomy): domain Eukaryota; kingdom Viridiplantae; phylum Streptophyta; class Magnoliopsida; order Asparagales; family Asparagaceae; genus Dracaena; species Dracaena cambodiana. The sequence continues at coordinate 125,362 of JAYEPQ010000019.1, forward strand.
TTCTCCACGCGAGGCTATTACTGGACTTAGCAATAAATGCAAAACCAGTACGACTTGCGAGAAATGCAAGATTTCTTACACTCGCGAGAAACGCGAGGATAAAAATTCCTTACAGCCAGCGTGTAATTCTCCACGCGAGGCTAATACTGAGCTTAGCGAGAAACGCGAAGCCAGTAGTACTTGCGAGAAACGCAAGATGCCTCAGCTCCGCATAAATCGCAAAAACGATTGACAAATTGTCGTTAATCTCAAAAATCGCGCTAGACGCGAAGTTGTGATTTGTGTTAATCACAAGAGTAAGCCAGCGTGCAGGAATTTTCTTTCATGCTGTGCTAAGATTCCAGAAGGTAAACTTCTGAAGAAACGCCAAGCCAGCGTAAAACGCGAGGCTAGCGTAGCAAATCGCGAAGCTAACTTCAGGCCAGCATGTGATGTATTGTCTCCACGCGAGGTTACTGAATTTAGTTATGAAACTGGCCAAAGTGCCAAAACTCACGTAAAATGCAAGCATAAGCCAGCATGTAGTAAAAACTCCCCATGCGAGGCTATGGAACTTGACCAAAAACTTGAGCCAAGCATTAAACGCGAAGCCAAGGATTCTTGCGCTAATCGCAAAATAATGCCAGCATGTGAGGATACTTCTTTACGCGAGGCTAAACAAACAGAAGTTAAACTTGTGCAAAAACGCCCAGTCAGCGTAAAACGCGAGGCTAGCATAAAAAGCGAGGCTCTGTCCCAACCCCGTGCAAATCAGCCATTATACATAATAAATGTTGATAAGTATAGTACAGATAACGCCACTAGTCATGAGGGGTTACAGCAGGCTCCTGGACTCCTCCATCAGCCAAGTGGGCCCCATGTTCGAAATATAACTGAAGATTCTCTATTTTCTAAAATACTTGATCTCAGAGATTATTTGACAAGTAAAAAGAAAACGAGTCAAACTCAGTCACATTCGACATGTCATTGCGAGCAAATAATATCAGCTGTACTAAATAGTTGCTGCTGTGGTAAGAAAAGAATTTCTTTATTTAATAGAATAACTGAGTCTCATACTCCGAAAAGGAGGAAGGATAAACTGAGATATCAAATCAGGGAAAAAGTGGTAAAGGCGGTGACTTCAAATATGGTCGGTAAAGGTAAGAAGGCCATGGAAAAAAGACACGAGTCAGATAAAGATGATGAACAACCTCGCCATCTTACTCAACTCAAGTCAGGTATTGTCGCTCCTCGAGATTATAGGAGACTTACAAAAAGTTCCTACGACGATGACTCCGACAATTCAGCCATAGCCTCTTCACATTCATACATTTCTTCCCGACCAAGGAGGCTCGCATCACATATGGTGGATAAATCCGATGATGTCGACCAGAGGTTGGAAGCTCAGAAACAAATGATTCTAAGCCAACAAAAAGCTATCGAAGACCTCAAATTAATGCTTCTAAAAGTGGTCGAAAATACCCAGAAGATAGCCGACGGTAAGGCTAAAACTTCTTCGGAACCGCCACCTAAGACAAATGAAGAAACTAAAGAAGAAAAGGTTTATTCGATACATGAGGATGATGACAAATACTCTTTCCATGATCCTCATGGAGAAAAGATCGAGAAATTGCAGAGTCAACTGGATGCCCTAATGCACAAGAAAGAATTGAAAGAATCGAAGGTTTCAAGACCATACCCGCTGGAATGGGATTTGGCACCGTATCCCGAAAAGTATAAACCGCTCAAGTTGGAGCCATATGATGGGAAGAGGTCCCCAAGCCAGCACCTATATTACTTTTTATCGCAGGCATGTCATCTAATGGGAAATGATCCCGTAATGACCAAAATATTTGCGAGCACCCTACGAGGGCCTGCTTTTACATGGTTTATGCAGTTGCCCCTGGGGACTATAAATACTTGGTATGATGTCGAGAACGTTTCTTTGAGGATGATATTGAAATATCGGTTCATTCCCTCCTTGCGACGAAACAAGGGAAAGAAGAAACAGTTAAAAGTTTTATTAAACGCTTCAGGGAAAAATCCGTATATTGTCGACACGGTATGACCCAAGAAACCCTGGTAGAAACCTGCAAACATAATTTCAGGACTGGCGTGCTGATAAGAATGAGAGCTGTAGAGTCCAAAATTTGGAAAGATCTGCTGAAGCAGGGAGAGCAGGGGGAAGATATAATTTGCCAGATTAAGGAATCTCGTAGCACGAGAAACTCTACGAATAACAAACCATATCCACAGAATCCTAAAAATAAAGGGAAAGCTGTAATGGCGACAGTTGCAGATCCAAAACTAAGACCTCAGAATCCGAGAGGTGCAGGTCAAAATAAGTCCCGACAAGATAGAACTTATACATTCAAGACGGAGCAAACATGTACTCTATTCTATCTCCTCCTTAGAAAGGGCATGTTGAAGCTTCCGGAAAATAGAAAACCGAAAGACGTTGGTAAAACTAACCCTAACTATTGCCTGTACTATATGAACGTCGGGCACCCAACTAAAGAACCGAATTCAGGTATTGATAGAAGCCGGAGTTCTCACACTTAAAGAGGAACAGAAGAAAGTTTTAGTCGTAGGAACCAATGAGTTTCCTGCCAGAGCGATCCCTGTACCAGTAGGGAAGCCAGTATCGACATTAAGCGCGAGCAGCCTGCACTTGCAAGCTAGCCCCTTGGGTACGCTACGAACCACAGCTGTGATAAAGTCATTTTCATTGGCTAGCAGCCGGATTTGGCTGGGGTGCCGAAAATATTTACGATGATAAACATCATGTTCATTCCGCTACTCATGCTAGCCATTGGAATGGCTAGTTTGGTGCTATAAATAATAAAAAAAATTTGTCCAATGCTGTTAAAGCAGAGGGAAGAGGAGATCAAGTTCCTCGCCAATCCTATCATACTGGGGATAAAAGTATGAAGTTAACTACCCAATGTTGATTAAAGGCAAATGGGAGAGGAAATAAATTGCTCGACAACTCACCATGCTGAGGGGAATAGCATGGCTAGCCCAACGCAAACGACGATTGGTAAAGGCTAATCAAATCTGTTGACAGCTGGGGGTTTGCTAAAAATCTCATAAATTCTGTCATGTTAAGTTTCTATCTCTGACAGTGAGATATAGTTCAAGTTACGCAAGAGAGCCTTGAACCGCCTCCACTTGTTCAAGTTACGCAGATGAGCGCTTGAACTTCTTCTTCTTAGGCATGCACAATTGAGCGCCTCTGACCTAAATTTGGTGTGCCCAGTTCAAGTTACGCAGTTGAGCCTTGAACCACCTCCAATCTTCTTCTTAGGCATGCGCAATTGAGCGCCTCTAACCTGAATTTGGTGTGCCCAGTTCAAGTTACGCAGTTGAGCCTTGAACTGCCTCCAAACTTCTTCTTAGGCATGCGCAATTGAGCGCCTCTGATCTGAATTTGGTGTGCCCAGTTCAAGTTACGCAGTTGAGCCTTGAACCGCCTCCAATCTTCTTCTTAGGCATGCGCAATTGAGCGCCTCTGACCTGAATTTGGTGTGCCCAGTTCAAGTTACACAGTTGAGCCTTGAACCGCCTCCAATCTTCTTCTTAGGCATGCGCAGTTGAGCGCTTCTGACCTGAATTTGGTGTGCCCAGTTCAAGTTACGCAGTTGAGTCTTGAACCGCCTCCAATTTTCTTCTTAGGCATGCGCAATTAAGCGCCTCTGACCTGAATTTGGTGTGCCCAGTTCAAGTTACGCAGTTGAGCCTTAAACTGCCTCCAATCTTCTTCTTAGGCATGCGCAATTGAGCGCCTCTGACCTGAATCTGGTGTGCCCACTTCAAGTTACGAAGTTGAGCCTTGAACCGCCTCCAATCTTCTTCTTAGGCATGCACAATTGAACACTTCTGACCTGAATTTGGTGTGCCCAGTTCAAGTTACGCAGATGAGCACTTGAACTTCTTCTTCTTAGGCATACGCAATTGAGCGCCTCTGACCTAAATCTGGTGTGCCCAGTTCAAGTTACGCAGTTGAGCCTTGAACCGCCTCCATTTGTTCAAGTTACGCAGATGAGCACTTGAACTCCTTCTTATTAGGCATGTGCAATTGGGCGCCTCTGCCAAAGTCTAATAAATCTTCACTTGATTATCTTGGCGTGTGCAGTTCAAATTACGCATCAGAGCTTTGAATTGCCCCCATCAAACTAAGACATGTGCAATTAGGCGCCTCTGTCTAAGTTAAATGATCCTGAGCCGATCATTTCAGGTATTAACAAATCTAAGTTACACAAATGAGTCTTGGATTGTTTTTCCAAAACAATGAGCCATTTATTTGTTGAGCAAGCAAAATTTTTTGAAGCCAACAGATAAATGTTGGCAGTGAAAATTTCTGAATAAAAAGAATTTTTCCACAACAGAACACGGAGCTAATCCATAGCTCCGCGTCTGGCTATTTTTAGCCTCGCGTTTGAGTAAACGCGGAGATGTTCTATAGCTCCACGTTAGCTCCGCGCACTGGTTATTTAGCTCCACGTTTTGATGCGATTAACGCTCCGCCTGAGCAGATAACCAGAATCTAAAATTAATTGAGATTATGATTTGGGCTTATCCAAATACCAAATCAAATCCAATTAGAATTCTAAATCAAGAGATTTAAATCAATATTAAATATATGATTGGAATCCTTGATGAGAGCAAATTCTATTCAGATAGAAACTCTCTCAAATCTTCCTGGGGCTATAAATACCTTCCTGGTGAAACCCTAGAGGAGGGCTTTTTTTTGGATCTTTTGGAGGTTTTGGATAAAGTTCGAGTTACGCGTGAGAGCCTTGAACGAATCAAAACCAGAGATCAGAGGTCTTCTTCTTCCTTCTTTCGATCCTTTGGCAATTCAAGTACATGAGAGAGCCTTGAAGCCTTTTTGTGATCATCTTCCTCTTAGAGAATTCAAGTTACGCACAGAGCCTTGGATTCGTGAAGAGCAAAGACAAAGAAGATCGTCTACAGTCAGCCGATATCTTCAAAAGAGAAGATTTCAACGTACCGATCGTCCACGGGAACTACTATAGATCCCATCGCCACTGATCCCACACAACACATTGTAAAAAAGAGAGATTGAACTATAAAATCCTCTCGTTTGTTCTCTTTTTAACTCTTGTTCACTTTCGTTGTAATCTAAGCTGTATTCGATGGAAGGAAGCAAAGCAACTTTTGCAACGAACAAACTGGCGACCACAGTGGGAGCCATCTCTTTCACTGATGAAGAGATAGTGGCGCAATCGGACGTTGACTTGATCGGATCCGAAGTAGACACGCTGGTCGTTGAAATCGACCAGCAGAAAAACGAGGAGTTCCTCTCCTCTGGATCAGGTGACTTGGATGAGACACGGCACTATCGTCGCATGTACTCCAATACCCGAGTGACGGGTAGAAAGGTATCCACCGAGAGACGGGGATCCTTGGAGACTGCGGCTATAGGACCGGAGTTCACACAAGAAATCCTAGCTGAAGATGAGCTTCCGACTGCTGAAGAAAACCTGGGGACTGGATTGACCAGAACCCAACTCCGAAACAGGAACTGGAGAGCGAGGCGTAGAGCCCTCAAAGCCCACTTTAGACGCGGAGCTAATACCAGAGGACGCGAGGCTATGGTCCCTTGCAAACTAGCTCGCGCTACCCGCGAGACCAGTCTCTACCGCGGTAAACACGAAGTTACAACTTGCCTTAAAAGCAAGGAAAAGCCAGCGTGTGATATTCCGTGCGAGGCTATTGCTGAGCCTAGCGAGAGACGCGAAGCCAGCAAGATTTGCGCTAGTCGCAAAATATCTGACACTCGCGAGAGACGCGAGTATAAATATTTTGTAAAGTCAGCGTGTGATATTCCGCACGGGGCTATTGCTGAGCCTAGCGAGAGACGCGAAGCCAGCAAGATTTGCGCTAGTTGCAAAATATCTGACACTCACGAGAGACGCGAGTATAAAAATTCTTTGAAGCCAGCGTGTGATATTCCGTGCAGGGCTATTGCTGAGCCTAGCAAGAGACGCGAAGCCAGCAAGATTTGCGCTAGTCGCAAAATATCTGACACTCGCGAGAGACGTGAGTATAAAAATTCTTTGAAGCCAGCGTGTGATATTCCACGCGAGGCTGATACTGAGCCAAGCGAGAAACGCGAGGCCAGTAATACTTGCAATAAACGCAAGACTTCTAATACCCGCGAGGAATGCGAGGACGATTGGCAAATAGTTGTCAGTCGTAAAAATCGTACTAGGCGCAAAGCTATGATCTGCGTTAATCGTAAAGATAAGCCAGCATGCAAGAACTTCCCTTCACGCGGGGCTATTATTCCAGAAGCTAAATTTCTGAAGACACGCCAAGCCAGCGAGAAACGCGAGGCTAATGTGGCAAAACGCGGAGCTATTCTTCAGGTTCGCGATATAAAACGCGAGGCTACTTCTAAGCCACGCGAGGATCAATCCGACTGCATAAAAAGGGCTGATCATTCAAAGAAGCTTCAGTGGGTTCCTAAACCCGCCCAAAAGTCAGATTGACTTCATGATTCCATGATTAAAGACGCTAATCTTAGGGATTATCTGTCCAAGAAGAGAGGCATAGATCAACTTCAAAATGAACCTGTTTGTCACTGTCAGCAGCTCATGACGACAATGTCCGCTGTAATGGACAGCTGTGGCTGCATCAAGAGCAGGGTATATGTGTTTGATCGATTGACTGAGACAGACAACAACCCTACCAAGAAAACAAGAACCACTTCCCTAAAAGAATGGAGAACTGTAACCTCCAACATGGTGGGGAAAAGAAAGAAAATTATAGAGACGGATGATGATTCAGAATCAAGCGAGGAAGAACCTCATCGTGTTACTCGACTAAAGTCAGGAGTCGTCCTGCCTCGAAACTATAAGAGGCTCGCAGGGGGTTTTTACGATGAGGACAGCGATAATTCAGCTATAGCCTCACCTCGTTCCTCTGCATCGTCTCGACTACAGAAGTCAGTATCTCACATGGCAGATAAATCTGATGATATCAATCAGAGATTTGAAGCTCAAGAAAGAATGATTCGAGAGCAGCAAAAGATGATTGAAGGTCTTAAAGTCATGCTATCGAGATTTGTTGAAGATAATACTAAAAAGGGCAAGGAAACTCCAAATGAAGAAGAACAGGAGGAGAAAGCCCACTCAATGCATGAGGAAGAAGATAGATTTTCTTTCCATGATCCGCATGAAGAAAAGCTTAAAAAATTACAGAATCAACTCGAAACTTTGATGCGTAAAAAGGAGTTGAAAGAGGCAGGGGTTTCAAGACCATATCCTCCTGAATGGGATACGATACCATACCCACAGAAGTATAAACCGCTCAAGTTAGAGCCATACGACGGGAAAGGATCGCCCAGTCAGCATATATATTACTTCTTGTCCCAAGCAGGACATTTGATGGGTTCATGACTAAAGTATTCGCAAGTACTTTGCGAGGGCCTGTCTTTACTTGGTTCATGCAGCTGCCCCCAGGTACTATTAATACCTGGTTTGATCGAGGATGATACCGAGATTACGGTTCATTCCCACCTTGCAACTAGACAAGGGAAACAAGAAACAGTAAAAGAATTTATAGAAAGGTTTCGGGAGAAGTTCGTGCATTGTAAACACGGAATGGTCAAGGAAACTCTTGTCGAGACTTGTCGACACAATCTTAAGACCAACGTGCTCCTAAAAATGGGGGCCGTAGAGTCTAAGACATGGAGGGATCTGCTCAAATAGGAAGAGCAAGCTGAAGACTTGATTCGTCGAGTTGAAGAATCTCGTGGATCAAGAAGTGCTGGGGGTAGTAAGTCATATACCCAGAATAGCAGCAATAAGAATAAAGGAAAAGCGGTGATGACATCAGAAGCTGCTTCTCAAAGATCCAGCCCTCCACCGAAGCCGAAGCCCCAAAACCAGCAGGGTCCAAGGCAAAATAGACCGCAGCAGGAAAGAAATTATACTTTCAAGGCGGAACAGACACCTATCCTCTTTCACTTGCTCCAGAAGAAAGGGATGCTAAAACTTCCGGAGAATAAGAAGCCAGAAGACGCTGGTAAGACTAAAGATCCTAACTACTGTCTCTATCACCGGAATGTTGGGCACCCTACCAGGGATTGTTTTCCCCTTAAGAACAGAATCCAAGCGCTAATAGAAGCTGGAGTTCTGACGCTTAAGGAAGAGCAGAAGAAGGTCACTGCCAATATGGCAACCATAATGGTTGGAACCCACGAGTTCCCCGCAGGAGTGACCCCAATCCCAAAAGGTAAGATGGTCACAAAGAACCTTGATCCTCACAACAAAGCCCAAGAAGGACTTGTCCCTGTGACGACCCAAAAGGGGAAAGTTATGCGGGTTCATCCTGATTTGCTAGAGGATGAGCAATGGACTACTACAAGAGGTCAAGGGAAGAAGCGGACTATTAATGCCATTTATGCAGATATAAAGGAAGAATATATAGTTTCGGGAACCTTCACAGATTCTGAAGAAGAACCCGAAACTATGGCCACTCATCAAGATGGGGCAGGCCCTTCAGGTACTCGATCCGGGAAGACATATCTTAAGGACTACACTAGAGTAGATCCGAAAGATATTTATGCGGAACTCGCAAAGCCCGCAAAACAGAAATGACTTCGCTTCCTGAAGAATCCTATTAGAGAGGAAGGAGCCAGCGAGACTACCTTCAAGTTTGATATAATTGCTCAATTGGCAAATATCCCAGCACGAGTAACGCTTTACGAATTGTTGAGATTATCAAAATCAACACGTGAAGCTCTAAGAGAGGTCTTGGCAGACTCTGAGTCATTCCTAGCTCAGATTATCGAGACGGCCAATGAAGAAGGAAAGGACTCTTGCCCCCGCTGTCACCAAGTGAGGAGGCAAGTCCCACAAATTATCTTCTCTCCAGAAGACATGCAGGTGAGGAATATAAAGCACAACAGACCTTTATATTTCACCGGATATATCGGATCCTCGAAAGTGGACCGAATTCAGATAGATCCGGGTTCTGCACTAAGTATCGTACCCAGAAGGTTGATGCAGCTGTTAGGGATCTCCCTACATCATCTGACGCCAACCAATACAATGATATACGGGTTTAACACCAATAATAGCCGTCCCCTCGGAAAAATCCGACTCCGATGTCGGATCGGGGATTTAAGGACGGAGGCTACATACTATGTTATTGATGCAGATACCTCATACAACATTTTGTTGGGGCGACCTTAGATCCACGCTCATATGATAGTCCCGTCAACTCTCCACCAATGCATGAAATATTGCTATGAGGAAGGAGAGGTCCGGACACTAATCGCCGACAAGCAACCATTCAAAGGAGTGGAGAATTACTTCACGGATGCTGCACTGTATAAACCAGCCCATGAGATCTCCAATGACGAGCCTAGTAAACCTCAAAAGCCCGATGACAGTGGCAACGAAGCCGACACTGAGTACGAGCTTCCTGGAGAAGATGGTGGGGGTGATTATGAAATCAATCCTCACCTAGATTTTAATTTAAGTCTTAATAATATAGTGGATGTAGTAGAGAGTGAATGTGTTATTAATGAAGACATAAAGTTAGCCTACGAGCATGCTGTAGCTACTAAGTCTGAACCCTCTTGTACTTCCACTAAAGTGGATGGCCTATCCGAACTTGAAGTTCTGGCGGCATATCATTTGCCACTTAGGTCATCCCTCCTCTCTCAATCAAGAATAGCTGAGGAGAAAGGTCACTACTTCGAAGTGCCTCCTCGGAGAGGATCCCAAAGGCCGATTATGTTCGGCAGGGTAATTACGTAACCTTGGCGAAAACAAACCAGTGAAAGTGATGAACAAACATCACCCCAATTTCACATGTATGAACAAAAATCCCGCCAGATGATGGAGAAGATGGGTTATAATTTTATCCAGAAGCCGGGATTGAACTTTGGAAAAGGGCAACGGAATCTTATACCCTCATTCAGACCAAGAGGAAAGAGCCCTGATTATTATCAGAAGACTCGCAGGGGTTTGGGCTATGTATCTACTCCCCCCTCATCACCACTAAAAGATGAAGAGAGTTCTTCGGCCAAAGAAGATACATCTTCACCCGACCATGATTCGGATATAAGCACCGGTGCTTGGTTTCAGTCCTTGACGGCCAATATGGTTTCAGCCGCACCAGAAAGCGACGAGGAACCAATTGATGTCCAAGATGATTCCTAGGCTAAGCATATGGACACTCTCTGGGATGTCCGCTCTGAGCAGCGTGATCCGCCCACTGAAGACAAATTGATACAGGTCAACATGGGAACGGAAGAAAACCCGAAACCCATCTTCATAAACGACACACTAACTCCATTAGAAAAGGAGGAACTTATATCTCTTATCAAAGAGTATATAGACGTGTTCTCATGGAATTATGAAGACATGCCTGGGCTTGACCCTTAGATTGCCACACACCGGTTAAATATAAAAGAAAATGCCAAACCTGTTAAACAACAACAGAGGCGTTTTCGACCGGAATTGATGGAGGCAATAGTTGCCGAGGTCAATAAGCTTATAAAATCCGGATTCATCCGTGAAGAATAGCACCCTGATTGGGTTGCCAACATAGTGCCAGTTCGTAAAAAGAACGGCAAAATCCGGATATGCATCGACTTTCGGGATCTCAATGCTGCATGTCCCAAAGATGAGTTTCCACTTTCCATCACCGACGTGATGATAGACAATACTTGTGGCTACGAGAGGATGTCCTTTATGGATGGCTTCTCAGGATATAACCAGATCAAAATGTACCCTGATGATGAAAAGCATACATCTTTCAGAACACCGCAGGGGGTATACTGCTATACGGTGATGCCATTTGGGCTGAAGAATGCTGGTGCCACTTATCAACGTGCGATGAGCACTATATTCAAAGAACACCTACGCAAAACGGTAGAGTGCTATGTGGACGACTTGGCGGTCAAAAGTAAAAACAAAGAGGACCACCTTCAGGACTTAAGAATGGTCTTCGATCTCATGAGGAAACATCATTTGAAGATGAATCCCACTAAGTCATTCTTGAGGGTGTCGAGCGGAAAATTCCTTGGGTTCATAATAACTTCAAAGGGAATTTTCCTCGACCCTGAAAAGGTAAAAGCAATTAGCGACATGCCGCCTCCCCGCAATCTTAAAGAATTGAGGGAGTTACAAGGGAAGCTTGCCTATATTCGGCGCTTCATTTCCAACTTATCAGGGTGATGCCAGCCGTTCTCTCGACTTATGAAGAAAGGGGTTTCTTTTATATGGGATGAGGCATGTCAACGGGCCTTTGATGACCTTAAAGAATACCTCACCAAACCTCCCGTTCTTATGGCGCCAGTCCCCGGGCAGCCCTTCCTTATATATGTAAGGGCCATGGATAATGCCTTAGGAGCATTACTTGCTCAATATAATGAGCACAACCATGAACATGCCCTCTATTATCTAAGCAGGACAATGATTGGGGCTGAACAACGGTATACCCCGATTGAAAAGGAATGTTTAGTCCTAGTGTTCGCTATTCAGAAAATGCGACACTATCTTTCTGGGCTAACAATTCATGTCATATCATGGGTTAATCCCTTGAAAATTCTGATGACAAAATCGGGATCCTTAAATGGCCGGTTGGCAAAATGGGCATTATTGCTGTCGCCATATGATATGCATTTCGTCCCTCAAAAAGCCACAAAGGGACAGGCGATCGCCGATTTTCTTGCAGACCATCCAGTCGGGTCTAATTCCAAACAAACGTCAGAGATCAACACAGTTAGTAAGGAATAAACATGGCAAATGTTCTTTGACGGTGCTGCCAGACGATCTGCTACTGGAGTGGGGGTTGTGCTAATCTCCCCACATATTGCCTAACGGTTACTCACTGACAGAGCCGTGCACGAATAATGTGGCGGAATATAACGCACTCATTATCGGCCTGAAGATGGCTCTACAATTGGGGGTGAACTGTCTAGAGGCATATGGAGACTCTAAACTCATCGTCAATCAGATGACGGGCGAATATGAAGTCAGACATGAAGCCCTCATCCCCTATTATCAGCTAGCCATTGAACTGGCAGGCTACTTTGAGCAATTTTACATCTCTCATATACCTCAAAATGAGAATGTATATGCGGATGCCCTTGCCGCATTAGCTGCAACATTGGCGATCCCGCTAGGCGAAGCTAAAAGTGTCACTATTGGAAGTAGAGAGCTTCTCCACCCAGATACTGTTCTTCAAAATAAAGAAGTATGCCAAGCAGGCCAAACTTTGGAACCCCGTGATTGGCGATTTCCGTTTGTGGATTATACTTTACATGGGATATTACCAGAAGATCCTAAGGAAGCCACCTCAATAAAGAGGAAGGCCCAAAAATTTTATTATGACCATAAACTTCAGACTTTATATAGAAAGTCAAGAGATGGTCTGCTACTACGCTGCATATCAAAAGCAGAAGCAGATGAAGTGCTGAGAGAAACACATGATGGAGTATGTGGAGCTCATCAGCCCGGTCCCAAACTTGGAGACCGTATAAGAAGGCTGGGATACTACTGGCCGAGCATGGTTACGGAAGCAATGGCATACGCTAAACGATGTCATGCATGCCAAATACATGCCAATTTTATTCATCAACCCCAAGAATACTTGCACAATACCGTCGCAAGTTGGCCATTTGAGGCATGGGGGATGGATATTGTGGGGCCTATAACTCCCCCGTCATCCAGAGGACATCGGTTTATTCTTGTAATAACCGATTATTTTTCAAAATAGGCCGAAGCCGTGCCCATGAAAGAGGTGAAAATGACAGATGTGATCAAGTTCATCAAGCATCATGTCATTTACCGCTTTGGCGTCCCCCGACGGATTATCCATGATAATGGTCCGCAATTCATCAGTCAGGAATTCTCCAGATTCTGCAATAAGTTCAGAATCAAAGATATCGCTTCAACGCCATATAACCCCGCAGCTAATGGGTTGGCCGAAGCCTTCAACAAGACGATTATTAAACTCCTTCGGAAGTTCGTCTCTTCTAATAAACGAGATTGGGATGAAAAGCTAGGAGAGTGCCTGTGGGCTTATCGCACCACTATTCGCACCCCTACAAAAGCTACTCCATTCTCTTTGGCCTATGGAAGCGAGGTCGTCTTACCTCTCGAAGTCCAGATTCCTTCATTAAGAGTGGCCTTAGCCACAAGGATGACGACAGAAGAGCGCCATCAACAAAGATTGAGAGAACTAGAGGCGTTGAATGATAAGCGTCTCAGGGCTCAACAACAAATTGAGTTGTATCAAGCCCGAATTTCTCAAACGTTCAATAAAAACGTTAAGCCAAGAACCTTTAAGTAAGGAGACTTGGCTATGGCTGTTAAAAGGCCAATGGTGCTAACGCACAAGACTAAGGATAAATTTGAACCCAAGTGGGAAGGACCGTTTGTTGTGGAGACAGTATATTCCAGTGGAGCCTATCGCTTAATGAATCAAAATGGCGACAGGATGATGATGCCGATCAATGGCAAATTTCTGAAGAAGTACTATTCTTAAATATCCCTGGAGGTACGAGTCTCCCTTTTATTAGGCATGCACAGTTTGATGCCTCTGACCTAAACCTAGTGTGCTTGGTTCTCAAGTTTGAACCGCCTCCAGTCTTTTCTTAGGCATGCGCAGTTTGGCGCCTCTGACCTAAACCTGGTGTGCTTGGTTCTCAAGTTTGAACCGCCTCCAATCTTTTCTTAGACATGCGCAGTTTGGTGCCTCTGACCTAAACCTGGTGTGCTTGGTTCTCAAGTTTGAATCGCCTCCAGTCTTTTCTTAGGCATGCGCAGTTTGGCACCTCTGACCTAAACCTGGTGTGTTTGGTTCTCAAGTTTGAACCACCTCCAGTCTTTTGTTAGGCATGCGCAGTTTGGCGCCTCTGACCTAAACCTGGTGTGTTTGGTGTGCCCAGTTCAAGTTACGCGAGAGAGCCTTGAACCGCCTCCAGTTTGGTTCTCAAGTTTGAACCACCTTCAGTATTTTCTTGGGCATGCGCAGTTTGGCGCCTCTGACCCAAACCTGGTGTGCTTAGTTCTCAATTTTGAACGACCTCCAATCTTTCTTTTAAGGCATGTGCAGTTGAGCGCCTCTGACCTAAAAAGGTATAAATTGCCCAACGCCGATTAGGCAATGGGAAGAGAACCAGTTTCTCGCCAACCCATTATACTGGGGTAAAAGTATGAATTGCCCAACGCCGATTAGGCAATAGAAAGAGAACCAGTTTCTCGCCAATCCATCATACTGGGGTAAAAGTATGAATTGCCCAACGCCGATTAGGCAATGGGAAGAGAACCAGTTTCTCGCCAACCCCATCATACTGGGGTAAAAGTATGAATTGCCCAACGCCGATTAGGCAATGGAAAGAGAACCAGTTTCTCGCCAACCCTTTCATGCTGGGGGTAAAAGTATGAATTGCCCAACGCCGATTAGGCAATGGGAAGAGAACCAATTTCTCGCCAACCCATCATACTGGGGTAAAAGTATAAATTGCCCAACGCCGATTAGGCAATGGGAAGAGAACCAGTTTCTCGCCAACCCCTTCATGCTGGGGGTAAAAAGTATGAATTGCCCAACGCCGATTAGGCAATGGGAAGAGAACCAGTTTCTCGCCAACCCATCATAGTGGGGTAAAAGTATGAATTGCCCAATACCGATAAGGTAAAGGGAAGAGGAAAAGTTTGGCATTTAAGCCCAAACGAAATCCTCGACAACTCACCATGTTGAGGGAAATAACATGGCTAGCCCAACTCAAACGGTAATTGGTAAAGGCTAATCAAATCCGTTGATAGTTGGGGGTTTGCTAAAAATCCCATAAACCCTGTCATACTAAATTCTTACCTCTGACAGTATGGTTCTGAAAATTGGGCATAAAACGATACAGAGAGATAAATCATTTTGACAACAAGTTATTTGTTGGGCAAGCAAATCTGTTTTGAAGCCGGCAAATAAAAGAGTCAAAAGAATCATCTTTATCAAAAGGGTGAAGATACAAGAAGAATTTCGAAGAACCATCAAAGGTTATCTCTCTCCCGTTTATGAAGTTCTTATTACAAGAAAAAAAATGAAAGAATAGAATGAGGAAACTATGGATCTCCCAGGAGCTTCAATTTATTTATCGTCTCATCCAAATTTCGACGATGAGATGACTCCACAGTATGTTGAGCCTGTCTACGCAACTCATCGTCATTTATTGCAAGTTGCTGCTGACGAGACTCTTCAATGGCACGATTCATGTTCGTCTCCTCCTGCTTGACCTGTTCCTGTTGGAGAAGCAACATCTCCCGCTTCTTGACAGACTCCCCTAATCGGAGTTCATTTTCTATCAAGATGGCCCGAGCTCTGGCAATCGTCTCCTGGGCTCTAGAGATGGCGACTCTCCCCAATCTCAGAGTCCACCCTCCTCAGATCTCCGAGAATGGATTCCCGGCTGGCTTCGAGCTTTGTCAGCTCCTGAGACCATCTCTCTTCCTGCTGCCTTAAAGCATTTCTATGCGATGTTGATTCTGCCCGAAGCCGCACCAGTTCTATTTCAGTGATCGCCTCCACATCCGCCTGGCGGAGAGTGTGTAGAGTGGTCACCTTCTCTTCTAAGACTGCAAGGCGAGCTCGATAAGAAGCTGCTCAATCCCGTCCCCCAACTTCTTCAATATTTTCCAGATAGCAAGATAACAGTGGACATGCGAAGTTGAAGAAATCATGGCCTGCCAGGACCATCTCGATACATCTCCTTAGCAAACGCATAAAATCGATGACACTAAGGTTGAAAAGCTCTTCAAGAGGACTTGCAGTGTCAGCAGGCAACACAGGCAATGCCGAGAAAGATGTCGCGGGCAGGGGAGCAGTGGCTACCGGAGTCGAAGAAGAAGCCCGTCCTTGTACCAGATTCATGATGTGGGGAACCAGTAAAGCCAATGCAGATCTGGAAGAACTGGGAACCTGAAGGGAAGCGGCGCTAGTACAGATCACCTGGGCAGCGCCACCTACAGGAGAAGATGAGGGAGTGTTTCCACCAGAAGCTCCCCCACTCGCGGAAGTGGCTTCGAACGAGAACTTCAAATTATCCTCTTCCCCTGCTGCAAGACTTGGAGCCAGAGGAGTTGCAGGCATCTCAGTAGCCACGATAATAGATGATGTTAGAATTGCTGGCTGAGAAACAGAAGGTACACCGATAACCGTTGGAAATGTCTCAGTGGAGCAGACTGGTGGTGTTGGAGATGGCATACTTGGAGACGGTGTGGCCTCTCTTGCTGCGGCCGCAATAATAACTTCTGTTCTTTCATCACTCCCTAATTCATCAATGGGAGGAATTGATGAGGAAATTGGACATGTGGTCGGCGTGAAATAGTCAGCGTCAAATTCATTTGCCGAACCACCCACTGAGCCAGTAGCGCTCGAATGGTCCACCCTTTCATCAGACTCCCCCTGAGTAGTAGAATGCCTCGGCGAGAGGAGTTGACCACCTGCATTTCAGGAAACAAGAAAAGCAGTGTTACGGTAAAATAATAGCAGGCAAAAGATAAAGCGCTAAGAGCCATACCAGGGGATACAAGTCCAGTTG
The DNA here is from genome assembly GCA_036321105.1 of Dracaena cambodiana. Classification (NCBI taxonomy): domain Eukaryota; kingdom Viridiplantae; phylum Streptophyta; class Magnoliopsida; order Asparagales; family Asparagaceae; genus Dracaena; species Dracaena cambodiana. The sequence goes on from JAYEPQ010000019.1 coordinate 141,926, forward strand.
TCGGACTTGAAGGGGGAGCCATTGTCGTTTCCAACAATGTACCCGTCTCGCTACCCGTTGGTTGCGCCACAGGTTCTGCAACAGGCTCTATGGCCGAAGGAGCCGAAACCCCAACGACACTTGGAGCTTTAGCAGGTTCATCCTCCCTTGCCGACGCTGAGGGTAGAGCTAAAGCCAATAAGTCTGAAGCAAGTTTGACAGCCACTTCTTGGGGGCTATCAAAGTTTCCTGAGCCAACTTCTGCTTCTTACCGGGCCTTTTCTTTAAGGTACCGCGGCGTTTGAGAGTTGGACTCCAGGGACGAATGGCGACAGGCTGGGGAGCTCCTCCAGCACCAGTATTGTCATCGTCATCACCGGCGTCATCATCGTCAGACTCACTAACGTCTGAAGGCTCAGCCGCGGCACCAAGGAATTCTTCTCACCCTCGAAGCACCCTGGCAGCTAATGTAGAAGGCCTCGATCTCCTTGCAACAACTGCGGTTGGAAGAGAAGCCGGGTATGTCAGCATTCGCAATATGGAACCAGGTGCAAAAGCAGAGTGTTGTGGCCAATTCTGGTATTTTCTAGGGAAGAGAGAATTCAGCTTCAGTTCCACCGACTGCAAAGTGAAACCATCCGCGGGCTCCCTCATACAGATTCCCCTCATAGGCAAGATTTTTATTTGGATTACCCACATAAAGTTGGGAATATCCAAACTGGCGAGCAAAGCGACTTGGAGTGTACGGCTCAATCAGACACCTGACATCTCGCCGATATACCAAGTGCCCAGGTCGGATGTTGAGGAGCCACCAGAACGCTCCCGCAGATAAAGCAGTAAAATTATCTGCTCCTGCAGCATCCTTCAGTTTTAACCCATAGCCTCCGCCGGGAAAGTCAGGGAAACACCGGAAGATCTCGTAATTCTGAAAACTACGAAGAGTCTTCCGAATCTGGGACATATAATTGTGCATCCATGAAGAGCGTTCATATAGCTCCACAAAGAAGCACTTCTCTCCCGAACGGTGTTCTGGCGCGCTCATCAAAGAGGGATAGTGCAAGACGAGCCATGCCATCAAATAAGTATAAGGAAGCTCCACCCTAGAGTTTGGAGTCTTCGGCTGGGCAGTCTCCTTCGATTTGCCCTTTCCTTTCCCCTTGACTTTATCAGTAGGGAGAAAATCATGGCAGAGTGTCCGCAATCCATGTTGCAGATTACACACCATAGCAGGAAGGAGTCCAAGGGGTCGGCCATATGCAAGGAGAACCGCTGGATATACCGCGGTCATTGCAATTGCTTCCTTGGGCAATGACGGCACGACGCATCTCTTCAGCCACAGCATTAGAAACCCAGCGATGAGACATCTGTTGGAGACCGGAGACTGGGCTTGATAGTGGTAGCTCTTAAATGAAGTGCCAGGACCGTATCCATTCTCATTGGAGTCAGTAGTATAATATAATAGATAACGGCCCCTGGCTATACGTTGATCGATCTCTGAGATGGGGACAGGAGGACGGCCATGGATAGTTAACGAGCTATCCTTAGAGTTTAAATTGGCAAAGAGATACTCGGCCCATTTCTTATGGCCAATACCATTATTACGCGCACCTGTTAGGTCGGCGCAAATACGGTAATGGCACATCATCTCCCAGTATGTGGCATAGACGCGCTCATCCTTCGCCATCAATATGTTTAACTCCTCGGTGCAAGGGATGTATTCTTCATAGGGGACTTCACCCATGGAAAGCCCGGAAACCTCGAACATCTCGTGGAGAGCGAACCCTAGCTCACCCACTAGTGTAAAGAGAGTGCAAGTCTCAGGGTTGTACATCTCCAGGAGGCAGTAGAAGTGATAAGCACTCTGGGGGAACCCGAACTGAACGTTCCTGATGGCTTTGTACAAGCCAATATCCTTTAAGATGGGCTCGTGGGAATCCAACATGTACTGAACAAGGCGAGCCCACCACATATTGTTAGAGGAGTAGACCCAGCCAGGCATTCTGAAGTCACTAGCTGGGTACTGACCATCTCTTGCCAGGAACTCAGTTAGGAAAGTTCGCGCGCGGGATGGGACTTCTCCTACTGGGAGCTCCTTGCCAAATCGGCCTGGAAGCAAACCAGTAATGCATCTGGGGGAACCATTTTGATAAGGCCCTTGTGCGCCAAATTTGCATGTTGGGACGCCATCTTGCTCCTGAGTTAGTCCCCACTTTAATTCTCGAGGCATCGCCAGTCGTTGAAGATAAACTAAGGGAAAACCGCGATCCATTCTGGGCAAAAATATTAAAGCTTCGCCCGAATTATAGAGCCATTCGCGCTCCTCTTCAAAGAGGATCTCATCTGATTGACCCATCTGGTCTCCAAAGAGGAATGCGGGCTTCTCCATCGCCTCTCTGTTCACGTTTTCAAAAACAGCATCAGTTATAATTTCTCGCGCAGTGGTGGGGTGATACTTGATCAACTTCTCCTTGCGATCCTTCGGGTCTGGCTTATATGAGGCCAGGATGGTGGTGAAACGAAATTGGTCTGAGGGATCAGAACCCCCAGCAAAGCCAAAGTAGTTCCTATGAGGGAAAGATTCCATCGAATACCCTACTGCAAAAAGAAAGCAGAGTTAGAGAAGTTTCTATAAGACAGAAAATTTCTCTAAGTATGGACGCGCGAAGCTAAAAATTAGAACGCGCGAAGCTAAAAATAGTGCCACGTTTCAGCGAGACTGCTACTCAAAAGAGCCTCGCGTTTCAGCGCGACTGCTACTCAAAAATAGCCTCACGTTTCAGCCGACTGCTACTCAAAATAGCATTGCGTTTCAGCGCGACTGCTACTCAAAAGAGCCTCGCGTTTCAGCGCGACTGCTACTTAAAATAGCCCCGCGTTTTAAAACACGAGGATGACGCGATAACTTCGCGTGAGAAGAAAGCCAGAGGCTTTTCTTCTTCTCCAAGCCTTATGGCCGGAGTACGGCGATCTCGCCGATGGAAGAGATGATTAACTGGTTAGAACTCAACCAAATCATTCTAAAATCTCCTAAAGAGTCTTGATAGAGAGATTCTTACTCCTAATAGACGAAACGTGGGCTGGCGCGTCGCCGCCATGGCCGCTGCCACCACGGCTTGCGCCGGTCGTTGACGATGGAGCTGCACGAGAAGTAGCACGAGTTTTGGGTGCCATTACTTGAAACTTGAGGAAAATCGACGGGAAACTGGGAAGAAATCGGTCGGAGAACGTTAGGGTCGTCTGAGCTCTGATCGTCTAAATTCTAGGGTTTCTGGAAAATTCTCGAGTGAAGTGAGAAGAAAAGGAATAGAGATTTCATTTAAATGAGGGAAACCGCCTCTTGGAATTCGGCGCGGATTTCGGAGAAAATGACTGGTCAGTTACTCTCCAAAATGCGGAGCTATTAGCCTCGCGTGATAAAGAAAAAAGTGAAGATATTAACTCCGCGATACTCCGCGCAACTCCGCGAAACGCGAAGATAACTTGGTATTTTAGCTTCGCGTTCTCATGAAAAACTTGGATTTTTGGCTAAGTTAAAGATGATCCCTATCCGATCACTTCAGGTATTAATGATCTAAGTTACGCAGAAGAGCCTTAGATTATTTTACCAAAATTATTAACCATCTGTTTGTTGAGCAAGCAAAATTATTGAAGCCAACAGATAGAGAGGGAAATAATTTGCCTTTATTGATAAAAAAAAAAGATGATTACAAAGAGGGAGTTATAGCTCTCCCAAAAGCTTTTACATGATCAACTCATCAATAACCGAACAGTAAGACTTCTCTACGGGGTGTTGAAGCTCAGTTCGCTGGTTCACATGCAAAAGAACTCCAGACTTCTCTACGGGGTGTTGAAGCTCAGTTCCCTGGTTCACATGCAAAAGATCTCCTCTGCAAATGTCAACTTGGATCTGTCATCTGAAATGAAGCACGAGAGGAAAGGGAAGTGCTACAATGAAGCACAAGCTGAACTGCAAGTGCTGCATTGAAGCACAAGCTGAACTGCAAGTGCTGCAATTCCTTACTTGAGCTTACAACTCCTTTAAGAGTTTATCTCTCGGAGCCAGAGCTTGAAACCTGCAACTATGTTGTAAAGTATATGCTTCTAGCTTCCTTAGAGTTACTTTTGCTGATGAAGATCGATGGACCACTCGTCTTCAGAAAGGATTAGACTTACTGCAAAAGGAACAGAATTTCTAAAAAGTGTGAAAGCGCGGAGCTAAACTAACTCCCCGTGCAGTTAAAGAAATAGCCTCGCGCTTCAAACGCAGAGGATGACGCGATAACTTCGCGTAGAGGAAGGATAGAGTTTCTCTCTGCTGTTTCCTTCTCTTTCATAGCCTCGGGACATGAAGCGACTGCTAATCAAAGATAGCCTCGCAATTCCTCGCGACTGCTAATCAAAGATAGCCTCGCAATTCCTCGCGACTGCTAATCAAAGATAGCCTCGCAATTCCTCGCGACTGCTAATCAAAGATAGCCTCGCAATTCATCGCGACTGCTAATCAAAGATAGCCTCGCAATTCCTCGCGACTGCTAATCAAAGATAGCCTCGCAGATTCATCGCGACTGCTAGTCAGATAAGTCCCGCGTTTCAAACGCAGGGATGACGCGATAACTTTGCGTAGAGAAAGATCAGAGTTCCTCTTTGACTTCTCCTTCTCCTTCAAGCCTTAAGGCCGGAGAACGGCGATCTCACCGGTAAAGCAAACAATTGGCCAGATTAAACCAAGCCAAAACATCTCAGAATGGTTCTTAGAAGATCAAGAGTTAAAGTTTTTACCTTCGGAAGACGCTGCATAGACTGGTTCACCGTCGCGTCTACTTCCACGGCCGTTGCCATTAACGCCGGCCAACTTGCGTAAAGCCAAACTCTTCTGGAGTGACATCCTAATGATGAAAATCTATGGAGAGTTAAATGGAGATCAATTGAAGATCGCTCATTGACATCGCTCACTCGGTTGCAAGAGTTGAGAACTCTTCAAAATCTTTGAATGAAGAAGAAGATGAGCCGAGAAGCTCTATTTAAACAAGATTTCCGTCGCTTGGTATTCGGCGCAGAAATTCGGAGTAATTAATGAAACAATTACTCATTTCACTGAAAATGAGGTGAAGCTGATTAGCTCCGCGTAAGCGAGCATAACGCGAAGGAGACTTGGTATTCTAACTCCGCATTTTTAGTTTGAAGATCCAAAGTATTTCAAAATTTGCTAAGTTCAAAACCATTTTGAAAACTTTGGAGGGGGTTCTGTTGGCAGTGAAAATTTCTGAATAAAAAGAATTTTTCCACAACAGAACGCGGAGCTAATCCATAGCTCCGCGTCTGGCTAATTTTAGCCTCGCGTTTGAGTAAACGCGGAGATGTTCTATAGCTCCGCGTTAGCTCCGCGCACTGGTTATTTAGCGCCGCGTTTTGATGCGATTAAAGCTCCGCGTGAGCAGATAACCAGAATCTAAAATTAATTGAGATTATGATTTGGGCTTATCCAAATACCAAATCAAATCCAATTAGAATTCTAAATCAAGAGATTTAAATCAATATTAAATATATGATTGGAATCCTTGATGAGAGCAAATTCTATTCAGATAGAAACTCTCTCAAATCTTCCTGGGGCTATAAATACCTTCTTGGTGAAACCCTAGAGGAGGGCTTTTTTTTGGATCTTTTGGAGGTTTTGGATAAAGTTCGAGTTACGTGTGAAAGTCTTGAACGAATCAAAACCAGAGATCAGAGGTCTTCTTCTTCCTTCTTTTGATCCTTTGGCAATTCAAGTACGCGAGAGAGCCTTGAAGCCTTTTTGTGATCATCTTCCTCTTAGAGAATTCAAGTTACGCATAGAGCCTTGGATTCGTGAAGAGCAAAGACAAAGAAGATCGTCTACAGTCAGCCGATATCTTCAAAAGAGAAGATTTCAACATACCGATCGTCCACGAGAACTACTATAGATCCCATCGCCGCTGATCCCACACAACACATTGTAAAAGAGAGAGATTGAACTATAAAATCCTCTCGTTTGTTCTCTTTTTATCTCTTGTTCACTTCCGTTGTAATCTAAGCTGTATTCGATGGAAGGAAGCAAAGCAACTTTTGCGGCAAACAATAAAGAGTCAAAAGAATTATCTTTATTAATGAAGAAAAAGGTTACGGAAGAAGAGGGAGTTATAGCGCTCCCAAAAAGCTTTAACCTATTCATCAACTCATCAATAACCTAACGGGGAGATTCCTCCATGGGGTGTTAAAGCTCAATTCCATGGTTCACATACAAAAGATCTCCTCTGCAAATGTCAACTATGATCTGTTTAAAGTTCTTAGCGGATTATCTGAAGATACTGCTACAAGAATCCTAATGAAGATGCACAAGTTGGATTCGACATGCTACAAGCCCTTAGATGATCATCTCTATCGCTTTGGAAAGCAACAGAGATTGTCATATAATAGAAATGGTCCTCAAGAAAACTTAATGGACTGCCGCAGAGTTCTTGTAACTCCTTCAAAAGTTTACCTTTCGGAGCTAGAGCTTGAAACCTGCAACTATGTTGTAAAGCATATGCTTCTGGCTTCCTTAGAGTCACTTTTGTTGATGAAGATCGGTGCACAGCCAGCCTTTGAAGAATATCAGGGAATAGCTGCACTCTACGCTGGCTAGAGATATCAGCAAGTCATCAGACTGAATCTGGTTCACTACAAAAGGAGAATCAAGAGTTAGAAAAAGTTTGACAAAACCTGGGAAAATCTTCTAAATATAAAAACGTGGAGCTAAACTAACTCCGCGTGCAGCTGAAGAAATAGCCCCGCGTTTCAAACGCGAGGATGATGCGATAACTTCGCGTAGAGGAAGAACAGAGTTTTTCTCTACCTTTTCCTTCTCTTTCATAGCCTCGCGTTTCAAAGCGACTGCTAGTCAAAATAGCCTCGCGTTTTAACGCGACTGCTACTCAAAATAGCCTCGCTTTTTAACGCGACTGCTACTCAAAATAGCCTCGCATTAAAACGCGACTGCTAATCAAAATAGCCTCGCATTAAAACGCAACTGCTAATCAAAATAGCCCCGCGTTTCAAGCGCGAGGATGACGCGATAACTTCGCGTAGAAGAAGATCAGAGTTCCTCTCTGACTCCTCCTTCTCCTTCAAGCCTTACAACCGGAGAACGGCGATCTCGCCGGTGAAGTAAGCAATTGGCCGGTTAAAATTGAGCCAAAACCCCCCAAAATGGTTCTAAAAAGACCAAAAGTTAAGGTTTTTACCTTCAAAAGACACAGCATGAATTGGTTCGCCATTGTGTCTACTTCCACGGCCGCTGCCATCACCGCTGACGCCGGCCAACGTGCATGAAGCCGCACTCTTCTGGAGTAACATCCTAAATGGAGAATTGAGGGAAGATCAGTCGAAGATTGTTCGTCGACATGAGTCACTCGATTGCCGGAACTCCGGATTCTTCAAACTCTTCCAATGAAGAAGAAGATGAATCAAAGACTCTATTTAAACAGATGATCCGCCGCTTGGTATTCGGCACAGAATTTCAGGGTAACTAATGAAGCAATTACTCATTTCACTGAAAAAATAAAGCTAATTAGCTCCGCGTAAGTGAACAAAAACGCGAGATAAACTTGGTATTTTAACTCTGCGTTTGAAGATCCAAAGTATTTTAAAATTTCCTAAGTTCTAAGCTATTTTGAAAACTTTAGAGGGGGTTCTGTTGGCAGTAAAAATTTCTAAGTAAATAGGGTTTTCCACAATAGAACGCAGAGCTAACCCAGTAGCTCCGCGTTTGGCTAGTTTTAGCCTCGTGTTTGAGTAAAACGCGAAGCTATCAATAGCTCCGCATTAGCTCCGCATTCTGGTTATTTAGCTCTGCATTTTGATGAGTTTAGCTCCGCGTGAAGAGATAACCAAAATCCCAAATTGATTGAGATTATGATTTGGTCTTATCCAATACCCAAATTAAGTCCAATTAGAATTCAAAATCAAGAGATTTAAATCAATATTTGATTAAAATCCTTGATGAATACAAAAACCTTATTTTCTATTCCTATGGAAATCTTTATTCCTATTCCTATGGAAACTCATAACCGCTAAAGTCTATAAATAACCTCTTTGAGGAGACTTTAGGGATGATGAGGAATCAATGAATAATAGATCTATCCATAGATGATCATTGGTCTTCTTTTCGGCATCTGAAGTTGTCTTCTTTTTTTGGCAATTGGGATCTTTTTCTCTTGGAGAATTCAAGTTAAGAGTGAGAGCTTTGAGTTCGTGAAAGACCAGAGAAGATCATCTACAGTCGGCCGATATCTTCAAGAGAGAAGAGTTCGACGTTCGATCGTCCAAAGGAGCTGCTTGACAAATCTCATCGCCACAGATCCCACAATATATTGTAAAAGAGAGAGATTGAACTATAAAATCCTCTCTTTTGTTCTTCTTTTTTATCTTGTTCACTTTCATTGTAATCTAAGTTGTATTCAATGGAAGGAAGCAAAACTTTTGCGGTGAACAATATTAATATCCGACTAAGAAACGTGCTGGTCGGGTATTAATACCCGACCAGCAAGCGAAACCTCCCCTATTAAAAAAAAAAGCTAATTACCAATAAATTCCAAACAAATTTGCATAAAACCTAAAAAAAAAAAAATCGTATCTTAGATTTATTCTCTGACACCAATTGCATATTGAAATTTTTCATTTGCATAAGAAAACTCAAACTCAAATTCCAATCCAAATTTCACTTGTCACGGTGAAATCAAAAAAATTTAAAATGCTTCTAATCTTTTTAGGAAAGCTAATGTAAAAAAATTTTAGGGATCAAGAAATCAAATTGATGATTTTATAGGAGATATGTTTTTATTAAATACCAAAAAAATTATTTAGGATTTTATAGAGAAAATAGAGGAGGAAGACGATAAGTCGTAATTCCAAATTTTAAGAAGTTTTAGTTTGGAATTTACAAGGGTAATTTAGTTCAAAAAAATGAAAAACTTGTAATTATTTATAAGTTTCAAAATCGTGCGTCAAGAGTAAAATGCCGGGTGCAAATAGAATTTCCCTAATGAATCTGAACAAATCTGATTAAAAAAAAAATCAAATATCTCATCAAGATTACAATAAGATTATATTTCTATCTACAAGAAAACTCTCTCAACAACCTCGAGCCTGTAAATACCCCTCCAGAGGGACTCAAAAATGATTTTTGACAATTCAAATTATGCGCGAGAGCCTTGAAGCCTTGAGACTAGAGAGAAAGAACATTTGATCAGATCTCTCTCCGCTGCAAGAGTTCGAGCTTCCTCCATGATCAGAAAAGAAGAATAACGAGCTCAAGAAATCTCCACGCCTGCAGTCATCAACGTCGGATCGTTAACAAGGAAATGACCAATTCTCATAGTTGTCTCGATTCCACGATCTTCTAGAAAAAAAAGAGCGACGTGTTCTACAAGTCCTCTCGTCTGTTTTTCTATTTTTAATTTTTTTTTATTGTAACCGAAAAAAAGAGAAATTTTTATAATCTGTAATTGATTTTTCTCAATGTCAATAGAAAGATTTCCGATTTTTTCCGAAAACAATGAAAAGTATCTATATGGAACTGGGCCAATTGATGAGGCCCAATTGATGAGGCTTCTCGGTATGGGAGATAGAAGAGGGAGGGTGGAGATAAACAATATTAGAATGCTACAACGTCACCCCATTCCAGTCGTTGTCTAGAATGTGTTATTAGAAGGAAATAAAATAATTTTTAATAATTTTAAAAATAATGCTGGATGCAAATGCATGCATTAGTTACAATAATAATAATTACTTTCAATTTGATATCTTAGAAAGTTTAAAGGTTGTTGAGATTATCATGTAGTTTATAATTATGTGAAATACTTTTTGTAAGTTGTGTAAGATTCCCAGTAAATTGTGAAGATTATTTGAATACGAGAGTTATAATTTAAGTTTTTAATCCTTATATATAGGGATCGAGTTTATATATTATGCATCAAATTTTTATAAATGAAAGTCATTTTCTGCCTATAACAAACTTATCTTGTTTATCTCCACTTTATAATAGGAATAGCTTGATCCAAACGGTATCAATGCTTTATCTTAATGATATAAAATTAAGGACAGTATAAGTTTTTGGATAAATACCTGATACGAGGAGGGTAGATTTGCAACAGACTCTTGCTCTTTACGGAGAGATCCTAGGCGACACCTAGATTTTCGCATGTTTCTCGAGCCTCGGCAGCAGATGGTGCTAAGTCGCTCATCAGCAAGAGTCGGAGAGATCCATTAGTGAGAGCCCGATTCATGGAGTTGGAGATATGCATAGCCTTTTTTTTTTTTTCTTTTGCTTCTTGTACCTACCTTCACTATATTTTTATATTTATGTGGTGTTCTTGCTCGTGAAGGACGTATTTTTTGACGATAAATGGCGGGATATAACCCTCCGTGTTCCTTTAACGAGATAATAACATAACAATAAATAATCGGACCATTAGCAGAATGGCTCATAATAAAGTTATATAATAAGGGTTCTAAATAAACCTAAAAAAAAGAGAAAACGAGAGGAAAAAAAAAAAAAGTACAACAGTCATGCATACAAAAGCCAGTTTTGTCCTCAATCCATCACTCCCCATGCCTTTGATGACCCGATAGATGAAGCCTCTTCTTATCTGAGAGGACACATGTCCACATAATGAAGTCATGAATACTAAGTCTCACGCAGTACTGATTGAAATGACATTTAATATTAATTAATTTATTATTTCTCCTCCTCCAAATATTCTAGCAAAAAACATCAATAACTGTTCTTAGTTTATGGCTATCGTTATCCCCCATCGTAAGACTTCTCCAAGTGTTAACCTCTAATTTAATGTTGATGTTTAGCTCCAGTGCCCTAGCACACAAGTCCCATGTGCTTTTCAAAAAAAGAACTGTTCTCCGTAAAATTCTTGCTTTCTTCCAATAAATATAATAATTACAACGAAAGGGGAATAATGGAAAAACAAACGAGAAGATTTATAATTTATCACTCTCTTTTACAATAAAAGTGGGTTCTAATATGGTGATGGGATCTATCTAATAGTTCCTGTTGACGATCTAATGTGGAGATCTCGTTTGAAGAAGGTGATGGCCAGTCCTAGCTTATCTCTCTCTGCTAATCTATGAATTTAAGGTTCTCACACGTAACTTGAACTCCAAAAAGATCTCCAAGGCTTCAAAGACTCTCTCGCGTAACTTGAATTGCCAAAAGATCAAAAAAATTAAAGATGGATCCCTAAAGTCTCTTCAAAGAGGGCATTTATAGACTTTAGTTGGTTATGAGAGTTTCCAAATGAATAGGAATGAAGGTTTCCATAGAAATATGAATAGAATGTTTTTGTATTCATAAAAGATTCTAATCAAATATTTGATTTTGATTTAAGTATCTTGATTTTGGATTCTGATTGGACTCGATTCGGATATTGGATAAGCCCAAATCTCAATAACAATTAATTTAGGATTCTAATTGGACTCAATTCGAGTATTAGATAAGCCTAAATCTCAATCACAATCAATTTAAGATTCTGAGAATCTGCTCATGCGGAGTTAAATAATCTGAATGCGGAATTATAGATTTAGCTCTGCATTTTACTCAACGTGAAACTAACCTTCTGTCCTGATGCGGAGCTACGGATTTAGCTCCGTGTTTTATGAGCTATTTGCCTCTTTTCTTTAGTTTGGAAATTTCTACCAGGAACAAGAACAGTTACACATAATGTGTTCGGTCGATTCCCCATCCCTCCTGCACAAGACACAGATGTTTGGGTCAATCCAATCCCTTTTTTGCAATTTCGGCCAGGTGGAGAGATTCTTTGCACACCAACCACATGAATAATCTTACCTTCTGAGATAACTTCACTATCCACATCCACTTAGTATTTGATAAGGTTACTCCTCCATTTATAAAATGTCGATATGTGGATTTTAATGTGAAGTTACTATCTTTCTCCTATCTCCAGCTCGGTCTGTCCTCCTCCGACGGACCGGGTGTTGAATCGCTTATGAGCCTTTTTAATAATCTCACTCCGACAAGATCCTGTCCGGATAATACTGTCGAGTTTCATCTCCATCTCAAATAGTCCTATAATCGCACATCCTAGCATCTTTGTGATTGGCTTTCTAGAGAACTTCTGAAAACAAAATCTTTGTGTAAGTACGCATTATGTATGAACTATTACCGCTTTGTTTGTTAATTACTAATTAGCAAAACGCAGGAGTTTATGCTTAAAAAAGAATTGCTGGTAAGACCGTAGTGAAATGACAAGTGATGATTATGATGATGATGATGATAGCTTACATCCTGGGCTCTCCACTTCCCACCAACCTGATCGAGTTGGAGAAATTTTTGCCAGTAGGGGCAGGGTCCTGAAAGGGAACTAGTAAGTAAAACACAAGGCAAACCAGAAGTGATTGTTGTTAATAGAGCCCTATTATCTAGCGGGTTCAGTCCATCCAAACAAATTCAAAACCAATCCAAATTCAATTTAACCTAAATCTTTATATATATTAAATAGGGGGCGGCTGCTATGTTTGTGCGTTAGGGTTAGGCCAGGGTAAAAACAAGTGGCGGCTGCTATTTAATCTTTTTTTGGCCGCAAGAAATAAAGGTGGTGGCTGCTGTTTAATCTTTTTTTGGCCGCAAGAAATAAAGGTGGTGGCTGGTGCGCTGCTGCTGCGACTTTTTTGGCCGAAGGGAAGAACAAATTGGTGGAGGCTGCTGTTCTGTTTTGGCCTAAGGAAAAGGAGTAGGTGCGGCTTCCTTTTGGCGTTTTTGCGGCTGAAGCAAAAGAGCAGAGCGGCGGCTGTAGCACAAATACAAGATTATTATATTCCTTTTGAAGTAAGGGTTTGATCTTGTATTTTGTGTGATTTCATTGATTTCTCTCTTGTGATTGAAGAGGAAGAGAAACTGTAATTTCTTTTTGATATAGTGGAAGGTTTCGATCGTGTCCCCGTAGATGTATGCACATTGCCGAACCACGTAAATTTGTTTGCTCACTATCACTATTCTTTTTCCTTTCGGTTAACTATTATATTTCGCCGGTTGTTGCATTGGTATTATTATTTTTGCTAATAATTGGTATCAGAGCCTGGTTCGGATCAGATTTCGTTCATATCGGTATTGATTTTGAGTGAGAGTTATGGCAGAAGATGGGAAGGAAAAATTGAAAATTTTGATGGGACAAACTTCCAATGGTGGAAGTTACAGATGGAAGATTATTTATATTAGAAAAATTTATATTAATCACTGTTTGGAGAAAAACAAGAAAAGATGACTGATGAGAAGTGGAAATTGTTGGACAGGAGGGTTTTGGCGCAGATTCGATTGTGCATAACAAAACAGGTTGTGCTCAACGTCTCCAAGAAGAAGACCATTTCAGATTTGATGTCAGCGTTGACTAAATTTTATGAGAAACCGTCTGCTTCAAATAGACTGTTTCTAATGAAAATGTTGTTCAACTTGAGAATGTCTGCGGATAGTTCAGTTGTTAATTATTTGAACGAATTTAAAACATTATGGGTACAACTTCAATCTTTAGAATATGTCTTTGCTGATGACAATAAAACTTTGATATTTATGTATTCGCTACCGGATAGTTGGAGTAATATTGTTATGTTTATTAGCAATGCTTCTAATGCGGCTTTTAAATTTAATGATGTTGTGAGTACTATCATGAATGATGAGTTGATGAAAAAAAAATATGGGTGAGATTACAGTTTCTACAAGTACTGCTCTGTCTATTGATAATGATAGAAGAAAGGAAAATGGTAGAAATTTAAGTAGGGAGTCGAAGCAAAGATCGAGATTAAAATCTAAGGGGAACTTCAAGAAAAAATTAGTGTATTGGAAATGTAAGATAGAGGGTCATATGAAGAGTGACTCTCCAAACAAAGAAAAGGAGGGAGCGAACGTGATGTATCCAAGTAAGGAGTATGATGACTTATATTTGTCTGCTCATACAGAATCAAGATCAGATTTATGGTTTGTAGATTCAGGGGCTTCGTTCAATTGCACTGCTCGCAGAGAATGGTTTAATAATTATGTCCAAGATGAATTTGGGCATGTGACTGGTGGTAATGGACAGGAATGCAAAATTATCGGTAAGAAGACAATTAGTTGAAGTTGCACAATGGTGGAAAGCTGCTTTTACAAGAGATCAGGCACATACCAGATTTGAAGAAAAATTTGATATCAGTTAGCAAGCTAGATGGTGAGGGTTATCAAATCTCATTTGAGAGGAAACAATGGAAGATTAGCAAAGGAGCTATGGTAGCGGTCAAAGGTGAGAGAGTGGGAATATTATATCTACTCTCAAGCTCAGTGGATCACGTTGTTTCTTTGATTCTTTCTGAAAGCAACCCAGTGATACATCTTGTGGGACCGTCTTGGTAAGCCCCGTGTGCGCCTAACTTGCCCGTAGGGACGCAATCGTACTCCTGGCTCAGCCCCCACTCCAATTCACGGTGCATGGCTAGCCTTTGAAGATAGACTAGAGGATAACTACGCTCCATGCTGGGCAGAAACATTAGCAAGTCACCAGATTGGTAAAGCCACATGCACTCCTCTTCAAAAAGGATCTGGTCTAATTGCCCCATTGCATCTCCAAACAGAAACGCGGGCTTCTCCAAAACTTTCCGGTTGGTTGCCTCGAAGACAGCATCAGTTATAATCTTCCTTGCAGTAGCAGGGTGATACTGGATCAACTTCTCCCTGCGCTCCCACAAGCCTGGCTTGTATGCAGCAAGCACGGTAGTGAAGCGAAATTGAGCCGTCAGATCCGCACCCCCAGCAAATCCGAAGTAGTGCCTATGGGGGAAAGCGTCCATCGAATACCTCACTACAAAAGAAGAATCAAGAGTTAGAAAAAGTTTTACTAAAACTCAGAAAATCTTCTAAGTATAAAAACGCGGAGCTAAATATAACTCCGCGCGAAGCTAAGGAGATAGCCTCGCGTTTTTGTAAAACGCGAAGCTAACAAGTAACTTCGCGGAGATATGAAAAACGCGAAGTTAATAGCCTCGCATTTACAAACACGAAACTAAAGTTCATAGCTTTGCGTTGAAACGTGACAGCTAGTAAAAATAGCCCGCGTTTACAAACGCGAGGATAACGCGATAGCTTCGCGTAGAAAAAGACCAGAGGCCTTTCTTCTTCTCCAAGCCGTACGGCCGGAAAACGACGATCTCGCCGACAAAGAAGCGATTGGCCGGTTAAAACCAAGCCAAGTCACTCCAAGATCGTTCTAAAAAGTTCAAAATTTGAGATTTTTTTTTTACCTCCAATAGGCGCAGTATGGACTGGCTCGCCGCTGTGGCCACTGCTTCGGCCGCTGCCGCTGCTGCTAGCACCGGCCGTTGATGGAGAAGTGGCGAGTGAAGTCGTGGTCTTCCTGGGTGCCATTGGGTTCGAAATCTTGAAGAAAATTAGATGAAATGGGCAGAAAATCGTTCAGAACTTGGATCGCCTGAGCTCTGGTCGATTGGGGTTCTTGGAGTTCTTGAATTCTCAAATGAAGTAAGGAAGAAGAAGAGACTCTATTTAAATGAAAAAACCCGCCCCTTGGTATTCGGCGCGAGAATTGGAGCAATTACTGAGCAGTTACCTATTGAAATGCGAAGCTATTAGCTCCGCGCAAGTAAACAAAACGCGAAGATAACTTGGTATTCTACCTCCCCGTTTCAGTTTAAATATTCAAAGTATTTCAAAATTTGCTAAATTCTAAACCATTTTGAAAACTTTGGAGGGGGTTCTGTTGGCAGTGAAAATTTCTAAGTAAAATGAAGATTTCCACAACAGAACGCGGAGCTAACTCAGTAGCTCTGCGCCTGGCTATTTTAGCCTCGCGTTTGAACAAAACGCTGAGCTAATCAATAGCTCCGCGTTCTTATTTCTTAGCTCCGCGTTTTGATGCAATTAGCTCTGCGTGAGCAGATAACCAGAATCATAAATTGATTGAGATTAAGATTTGGGCTTATCCAAATACCCAAGTTATGTCCAATCAGAACTCTAAATCAAGATATTTAAATCAAAACTAAGATATTTGATTAGAATCCTTGATGAATACAAATTCTATTTAAATATAAACTCTCATATGGACCTAAATCTATAAATACCCTCTTGAGGAAGCCTTGGTGAATCTTTTGGAAGTTTTTGTGAAGTTCGAGTTACGTGTGAGAGTCTTGAACGAATCAAGACAAGAAAAGATCATCCAAAGTCGGCCGACATCTTCTTCATCAAGAGCAAGAAGACCATCGTCGTCAGATCGTCCAAAGGAACTACTTGATAGATCCCATCGCCACATAGATCCCACGATATTATTGTAAAAGAGAGCGATAGATTATAAATTCTCTTGTTTGTTCTTTTTCTTTTGTTCACTTTCGTTGTAATCCAAGTTGTATTCAATGCAAGAAAGCAAATTTCTACTGCGAATAAGAATGACGTGGCTGAGAGGATGAATAGAACAATTTTGGAGCGAGTTCAGAATATGAGACTATATGCAGGTTTGCCTTTGTAACTTTGGGGAGTCGCTGTAAATACGACAGTCTATCTGATCAAAAAAAGTTCAGCTAGTGTTTTAGATTGAGAAATTTCAGAGGAGGTGTGGTCTGATAAGACTGTAAATTATTAATTTTTTAAAGTATTTGGTTGTATAGCATATAAACATGTGGATCATGAGATGAGAAAAAAATTTGATTCTAAATCTTAGAAGTATGCATTCATTGGATACGGTGGTAATGAATATGATTATCGCTTGTGGGATTATGAGCATAACAAGGTGATTCGTAGCAGAGATGTAGTATTCAATGAGGGTTGTATGTATAAAGACCGAATGGAGAGAAAGAGTAAGAAAATATTTAAGAAAGAACACTTAGAGCTAGATGAGCCATAGGATGGGATTAATCTCATGGATGAAAGAAAGACAGAAATACCTATATCTGAAGGAGAAGAAATGACTACACCTGAGAATACATAAGTTTCAGATGAGACCGAATAGGAGAGAGAGCCACTGACTGAAGTAGATAGTTATAGTTCTTCATCTAAGGAAGAGAGTGTTCCAAATTTGAGGATGAGTACTAGGATAAGGAAGCCAACTCAAAAACTTTGTCGTCCTTTATATCATATTTTGTATACCGATACAGGTGAACCAGAGAGTTACCAAGAGGCTATGTAGGATAAATTTCATTTTAAGTGGGAGCAAGCTATGCGTGATGAGATATCTTATTTGGAGGAGAATCACACATGGAAATTGGTGAAGCGACCGTAAAAGATGAAAATATTGCATAATAAATGGGTATACAGGGTGAAACATGAGGCAGAAGGGACACAAAAATATAAGGCTAGACTTGTGGTAAAGAGATTCGGTCGGAGGAAAGATATTAACTTCAATGAGATATTTGCACCAGTTCTTAAGATTACTTCTATTAGAATAATATTGAGTATTGTGACTTTGAAAGGATTGTATTTAGAGCAGTTTGATTTAAGGACTGCTTTTCTTCATGGTGATTTAGAGGAGAAAATATACATGAAACAGCCGGAGAGATATGAAGTTGAAGGAAAGGAGAATTGGGTATGTCGACTGAAAATGAGTTTGTATGGATTGAAACACGTGCCGAGGCAAATGGTACTTGAAGTTCGACAAATTTCTGTTGGATTCTGGTTTTTTCAGATGCAATACAGATCATTGTATATATCTATAAAAATTCTAAGGACAGTAACTTTATAATTCTTATTTTGTATGTTGATGATATACTTGTGGTAGATTTATGCATGAAGAAAATTAATGATCTGAAGAAGAAGTTTGCAGGAAGATTCTCAATGAAGGATATGAGTGAGGCGAAACAACTTTTTGGGATACAAATTACCCGAGATAAGAAAAGTAAGAAATTGTGGTTATCTCTGGAGGAATATATCGA
Source organism: Dracaena cambodiana (assembly GCA_036321105.1). NCBI lineage: Eukaryota > Viridiplantae > Streptophyta > Magnoliopsida > Asparagales > Asparagaceae > Dracaena > Dracaena cambodiana. Next base: position 159,836 of record JAYEPQ010000019.1, read on the forward strand.
GAAGGTGTTGGAGAGATTCAATATGGAGAATGCAAAACCGGTAACTACAGGTTTTGGTAGTCAGTTTAAACTATTAAAGGAGAAAGGTGCTAAAACAGATGAGATGAGACACATGGAAAATATGACTTATTCATCGGCCGTTGGGAGCTCATGTATGCAATTGTGAGTATAAAACCAAATATTGCACATGCAGTGAGAGTAGTGAGTAGATTCATGAAAAACCCTAGGAAAGAACATTGGCAAGCAGTGAAGTGGATTTTCAGGTATTTGAAAGGTATTTCAAAATATCGTCTGTATTTTGGGGGTGATAACATTGATATGCAAGGTTTTGTACATTCAAGTTATGCGGGTGATAGAGACAATGGCAGGAGCATCACATATTATGTATCTACTGTAGGAGGGATAGTGATAAGCTAAATTTCAAAATTACAATCAATTGTTACTTTATTTTCGACAGAAACTGAGTATGTGGCAGCTGCAGAAGGAAGTAAGGAGTTTATTTGGGTGTAGCGATTGATAAGTGAATTGGGTTTTGAATGAGTGGATTGCAGGTTGTTCAGTGACGGTCAGAGTGCAATTCATCTTTCTAAGAACTCGGCGTATCATTTACGGACTAAATATATTCACTTGAGTTATCATTTTGTTAAATTCTTGTTGGAGAATGACCAATTGAAGTTAGAAAAGATTGAGGACAGTAAGAATCCTGTAGATATGTTGATAAAATCGGTTGATAGGAAAAAGTTGAGTTATTGTTCAACTTTGGTGTATTTTGTTAAATGTTTGAATTGGGGCTTTGAACAATCGAGATAAAAGTTTGAGATGCTAAAATTATTATGTATAGAGATTAGAATTTTTTTAATAGGTTTCCAAGTGGGAGATTATTGTTGATTGAGCCCTATTATCGTATGGGTTCAATCTGTCCAAACGGGTCTAAGACCGGCCCAAATTTAATTTAACCTAAATCTCTATATATATTAAATAGGGGGCGGCTTCTATGTTTGTGCGTGAGGGTTCGGCCAGGGTAAAAACAAGTGGCGGCTGCTATTGAATCGTTTTTTTTGGCTGCAGGAAATAAAGGAGGTGGCTGGTGTGCTGTTGCTGCGACTTTTTTGGCCGAAGGGAAGAACAAATAGGTGGAGGCTACTGTTCTGTTTTGGGAAAAGTTCCTTTTGGGGATTTTGTGGCTGAAGCAAAAGAGAAGATTTACAGATGTAGCACATATACAAGATCATTGTATTCTTTTTTAAGTGAGAGTTTAATCTTATATTTTGTGTAATTTTATTGATTTTTCTTTTGTAATTTCTTTTTGATATATTTGGAAGATTTTGATCGTATTTCTGTAGATATAGGTGTATTATCGAACAATGTAAATCTGTTTCTTCACTGTCTCTATTTTTTTTATTTACCATTAACTATTATATTTAACGCCGATTGTTACATTGGCAGCGATGGGAGTGGGATCATATATATATATATATATATATATATAGAGAGAGAGAGAGAGAGAGAGAGAGAGAGAGAGAGAGAGAGAGAGAGAGAGAGAGAGAGTGAGTGTGTGAATGTATATATGTTCTGATGACAGCCAATCTGGAGGTTGATGACTGATGACATACGATAAAAAGGTTTAGTTATTACATTTCTTCGTCTCTTTAATTAATTGTTGAATTCAATTCATTCTTGTTTGGACTTGGAGCACCGCCATCAATCTGGATGATGTGAGAGCGCAAAATAAATCATCTGTCCCAGTCCCAAATCTTTTAACGAAATTTTAATGGAGAAAGGGAACCCACGTTCCTAAAAACTAATTTAAAGAGGGTCACTCAGACATTCGGCAGGGTTCGGTTCGTAGCATGAATGCGTTGCCACTACTGTCTATCGAGTAGTCCTTGTACTGTGCAGCTAGCTTTGCGTGAAGGAGAAAAAAGAAAAGAAAAGAAAAGAAAAGAAAAGGAGTGGTACAACTAGAAGGAGAAGAAGGAGAGAGAAGAACGAGGCATACATGATCCATCCAATGGTGATGATTAGATCCTTCACTGTCAGTGGGCGACTCGAATCAATAACAGCAAGGAAAGCAACAAATGACACATGATGCCTGTCGACGTTAAACGGAAGCATAAGATAGAGACAAATGACCTTTTATGTCCCCTCCCCTTCTCTCACTGAGCCGCTCTCCAATTCGTATTCCTTATTCCTGTTCCTATGGACCTGTATCACCTATGGGATAAACGGCTATCAAATACTATTTTAATTGACAAGGAATTATATATGATGGGGGGAGCAAACCAATCAACTTCGATCGTATATAATTGAAATAAGTTTTGATGTTTGGAGGGTGGATTTGGTTTGCTTCCCCAAAACGATGCCCCGCCCATGCTGGTGTTGATGTTGGAGAGAATCTCTGTACACCCTGGACTCCAACGCCATAAATTTCTTCTCCTTAATTTTTTTTTTTTTTTCCCCTTCGATCTCAATTGAACTGTAAAGTTTTGGCAGATTAGTTCGTCTCCAAAACAAAACAAAACAAGAGCCTTTTAAGCTTCATCCAATCGAGCCTTGATTGTCAAATTTTCAGTATTTACCCACCTTGTCGTTTGATTCATACATGATTCGCTGCCAGATTGTTGAGTTTGACAATTTGTAGCATAGCTATCCTCCTCTCTCAATCACACACATGGTTACACTACAAATGCAATGCGAGAACAATTTTTATTTTATTTTATTTTATAAATAACTAGATAATGGGTGGAGTGGTCATTTTTCGGCATTGTAATTGCCATTGCAGCAGGACAAAGTGAACCGAGAGGGAAAGAAGAAAAATGGGAACAAACAACTTGAGGAATTAACTGATAAAATCAATATGTAGCAGTATTTCTCATGATCTAGTACAAAAGAACATCATGATCATGGTACCAAAGCTAAATGGCTTCACCCTCACATAAAAATGTTGTGATTATTAACATTTTACATGCGGCGTCTGATTTGAATGAATTTTTTGCACAATTTCTCTTTAGACTGGACCTAAATGCTGTTAGTTACAAATCTTAGTTTCATCCTGCTCGTTTCTCCTGAACCAATCAATGCCCCGGTATATATACAACAAAGGCTGGCCTGTTGATCGCGCGCAGACTAATGAAGGAAGGAAGGAAGGAAGGACTTGGAATTGGATAATTAATAATCATCAGAGTTCAATTTTCATGTGGCTTGTGGGTAGCAGACCTGCATGACATTGGTACGAACAAATTATGACTTTGTTCTATGTTTATTCCGCAACCTTATAAATTAATAGGATGAGTACAATTTCGCACACCTTGGAGGCTGTGAGAGGAGAAAATTGCCTCCGGGTTCTGCCCAAATCCCATTCCAACAACACTTTGGAGATCATCTTCCCAAAATGCTCCTAGCTGAAATTAAAAGGAAAAATAAGCAACATTAATCTTTTAAATCTTTAATTATATCCAAATTCCCAAAAAAGCATCCAGTTATTAGCATTTTGTTGTACTATTTCTATCATTAAATTCTACACTTATTCTAATTGTGGTATTAAAAAAAAAAAGAGAAGAGAGAAAAGAAACGAAAAGAAAACTATACCTGAGAAGCAGCAGCAGCATCAGTAAAACCCTCGAGGGAAGGCAATTGCAGGCCAAGTGATCCGCGGAGGAGGCTGCTGGCGTCCAAAGGATTGTTCACCAAGCACTGGGTCTCGAGGCCACTGCCGTTTATGAGGCTTCGAAGAGGATTCTGTCCCTGCCCCTGCAGTTGGTTCGCATAAGAGAATCCGTTGCTTGAGTCCTCCAATACATACGATGACAGTGGCGCCATCATTGGCCCACGAGGGTGGTGTATCTGAATTTATAGAGAGAGGGTAGGTGATGAACGGGGACTAAGACTTTTCATATACACACACATCTATAAATCAATTAATTGGCCTCTGAAGCTTGAAGAAAATAGATAAATTCCAATGCCAGACTCACATCTTTGGGCAGGAGACTGTCGACGTCAACATCTAGCCGGGGATTGACGGTGGCCAGCTTCATTGAAAGGAACTGCAACAAAGATAAATTCAAATTTTGAGTTTGAATGCCTGATCGAGCAAGTTAGTCTAGAAGTTTAAAAATCGATATCATACTTATGTAACCAGCCCGTAAATGGTGATATTAATTAGGTTACCTCAACCTGTCGCTGCAACGACTGCACATAGTTTATAATCTCGTCCAGCATTACAGCTTTTCCGGTTACCTAGTGTATAGAAATTGCAGTTGAAGATGATGATTACTATGTGAGAGTTGAAGAGGTTGACCGAGAGAAATCATTCTCACGCAAGACCAGTAAACAGAATAACGCAAGGATGAAGAAATTGCCAACCTTATTGCAACCGGGCACAAGATCTTGAAGAAACTTCATCCTCTCACTAATCTTCTCTCTTCTAACCTGTGGTAAACGCAGAAATATTGACATGAGAATGAAGTCATTAATATACTTGTTTAAATTGAAAGAAACCCAATCCAATGATTGGGAAGAAATGGAGAATGCTGGTTGATGATCTCTCTTTCTTTCGTGTCTATCGTACAAAGCTTACCCTTTCGGCGAGGCTGTGGCTGTCAGTGGCTTGGCCTCTTCTTGCCCTGACATGGATGTAATCTTGCTTAGTGGGCTCAGGAGGCTTCTCATTGTTGTTCTTGTCCTTGTTTTGCTTCTGTGCAGATTCACTGCCGGTGCTATTCTGCTCCTCCGCCTTTGGAGTCTTGACAGCATGTCCTTTACCAGCTCCATCCGCACCCGTCTCTGCCTCTGCTGCTGCCCCCGATTTCCTTCTCTTTGAATTGAAATTCTCCGCCTCGCCGGCCTGCAAAAATTCAATTATGTGCATTAATTGTTGCTCAACCCTTGTGTCTCCAACTGGAAAAGGAAGTGGAGAATTGGACTCTAAGACTGAAACTGGACGAGGAAACATCGTAGAAGGAGAAGAGCAGAACCTCATAAACATCACATCACAACTATACTTGAACTGAGAACTAAGAGAGAGTAAAATTCAAATTAAACCATTGAATTGAACGACCTTGGGAGGATTAGGAACAGGATTGGGATCGGGATTGTGCGTAGGAGCCTCCTTTCCTCTTCCCCTGCTGCTGCTGCTGCTGCTGCTGCTTCCTTTGTTAGAAGAAGATGATGTGACCTTTCTTTTTCGGGCAATCCCTTCTTTCAGATTGACAGTTGGTGCCATTCGGTCTGAAGCTGATGTCTCTTCTTGGGCGTGGGCGTGGGCGTGGGCGTGGGCGTGGGCGTGGGCGTTGCTGCTTCCCAATTCCCCACCAGAGCTTATCATCGTCATCATCATCACCATGTCATTCTCCAACTGACCTCCAACTCCACTTCCCATACCATCGAGCGGCTGCGGCAGTTGCTGTTGCAAATGCATTGAATCTGGGCGGTTTACGTTCACGCCCATTAAGGATTGGCTGCTGGATGCCCTGGACAGCTTACCAGGCTCTTGGAGGCCCAATTCGGCATAATTCCTGGCAGAGGCAGCGCCTGCCCTCTCAGTAAAGCCAGCTGGATCGGTGCCGAAAGGGATGGTGTGACGATTATTGTTATTTCCCACGCTGCCCCCTGCCGCCGCCGTCCGGGGGGTCAATTGGAATTGTGGATGGTTATCCATCACGGAAAGAAGGTTGAGCTTGGGAGGGGAATTCAGAGGAGTGGTGTAGCATGAGGTGTTGGTGCTCTGGTAGTGAGAAGAGTTAGGTTGGGAGACGTTGGAGGAATTGTTGTTGTTGTTGTCATTGTTGCATATGCTTCCCAGCCTTCCTATGAGCTCCCGGATGACGAGGCTGTCGGCAGAAGCAGGGTGATTAGGATTCGGAGGGGAAGAGGAGGACGGCGAGGAAACGAGGGAACTGAGAGCTGACTCGAAATTGCCGGTTTGGTCGGTGGAGGACTTGTCCCAATTGAGGTTGAGGAAGCTGGAGGTGGCCGCCATCATTGATGATTGATCAACTCCACACCCATTGTGATTCCCATTATCACGAGAACCAGAACTGTTGATGTTGTTGTTGTTGTTGTTGTTGTTGTGGATCAACTCCATTGCTGCTGGTGAAGTGTTGCAGGAGCCGGGTTGCCAATTGAAGTTGCCCAGAAGTCCATCTTTCTCCATTCTCAGCTAACTAGACTTTTTGTTGAGAGAGAGAGAGAGAGAGAGAGAGAGAGAGAGAGAGGAGTGGTTTTTTTTTGCTTTTGATAGATTTGGAAAATGGAATGGAACTGAAGAGAGTGGAGAAGGTGAGGAAAGGGAAAGGAAAAGCAGGGGAAAAGGGAGGAAGGGAAAAAAAGGTTGGATTTTGATGTGAGAGACAGAAAGAGAGAGAGAGAATCGGGTGGCATACAACACTACATACAGAGAAAAGAAAGAAGGGTTGGGAAGGAGGAAAAGAAAAAGGAAAAGTTTGACCCCATATATATATATATATATATATATATATATATATATATATATATATAAATAAGAGAGAGAGAGGAGTTTACTATATATATATATATATATATATATATATATATATATATATATAAGAGAGAGAGAGAGGAGTAAGTAAACGGATAAAGTTTTTTTTTTTTTAATTTCTTTTAGGTCCGAGATAATATTATTATACGTTTTTTGTAGTTCAAAAAGATAGTTAAGAGAATTATTTTATTTGTTACGCTAAGTGACGTTACGTGTAATAATTTTATTGGGTTATTTAAGTGATAGTGAAGAAATTCTCTTTACCGTCAATAATTTTTCCGTATATATATATATATATATATATATATATATATATATATATATATATATATATATAAAGAGAGAGAAGAAACGAGGAAAAATTATGTTATAGGAGGGGCTCCCTGGTAGACCAATAGAATGTTTGCATGTGCAGAAGTTTTTTGAAAAAAAAATTTAGGTGAAGGGATCAACTTGATGGAGAACCAAATTAAAACTAAAATCCAAGAAATTGAGTATGAGTGAATCTTAAGGGTTCGAGATCATAATCCAAAAAATAATAATTTAAAGAAAATATTAGATATAGTGGAAATGAAATGCAGCTCAAGTAATTTGCGTAAGTTGTCAATTCATTTCCATTTTTCACACACACATATATATAAACTCATGTCATAATATGTGATAATATTTTATATTGGATGTCATAGGCCTACCACAATCCTTCTCCTTTATCCTAGTTTGGAATAGGTAATAAAAGAATAAAACTTTATCCAGTGCTATACTTAAAGTTTTATCTTTTCACTGCTTGTCCTAAACTAGGATAAAAGAATAAGGATTGTAGTGAGTCTGTGACAACCAATGTAAAATATTATTACATATAATGACATGAGCCATATATATGTGTGTAAATGGGAAATAAATTGATATAGAAGGAAAATTCTTTAGTTTGCATGGATAGAACTGTTCTCTAAATTAAAGAATAAATACTTTTCACTAATGGAAGCGGTTGAGGGAGATCAAACAGCACGTCGCAGCTTTGCGGCGCTTGACAGTGCAGAGTACGGGACGCGGGGCTGGGTCGGTTTGCAGGTGCGGTGAACAGTTTATGGGTCCAAGGTAAAGGTGAGAGCATAGATATTTGGTAAGATTTGAGGCAATTTATAAACTCATGTCAGTTAACCACAACCTTAATTAGTAATTGAACATGATGAGAATATTAGAAAGCATGCACAAGCTGATCTACATATATATGCACTGCTTGTAATATATAAGAATATACATAATCGATGATCAGCAATTAAGCAAGCAAGCAAGCAGTTCCTCTCTCCTGTCTCCGTCATATAAGGTAAGGTGTATGTGTGAAATATTAAATTTCTATATGAATTCAACTCAGACTTTCATGGGCCCTTGGACGTTAAACACAAGGAAAAAGAGGTTAGTTGGTTAATTATTATTATTATTATTATAAGTTAATCTATTTTCTTGAGAGTGGGGGAGGAGAGTGGTTGTTGGAATCGAAAGTGGATGATTTGGAAGAAAGGCTTTCGAAAAGTAAGAGGATCGAAGTTGGTACGCACATCAAGATTTGGAGGGTGGGTTTGGAAAATAATGCATGGGAGATGCTCGCTTAATTTGTCACCTAACAATTTAAGTGTTAATTAAAAGAGTTAGGGAGGGAGGGAGGGAGGGCTGATTCTTCTTTTAATTTGCCTCTGCTGATTACATTAATATTATTCTATGCATCAACCACCCCTCTGGATAGCTGTTGAGACAGTCACATGCCAGTGTTAGTGCTAGTTAAAAGGAAAATACTAACAAATGAAGTTAATATATATATATATATATATATATATATATATATATGATTGATTGGATTGGAGTGGGCTTCCACCAATTAATGTGAACCGTTTTCCTTATTATTATAATTGCACCGTAATATAGTATTCGTTCTTTAATCGACCTGCACCTGCAAGGATTGAATAATCTCGCTAGCTCCTTTGAATTTCATCTCCCTGCAATCATTGGCGTCAGAGGAGGAAGTGCTAGCCAGTGGATGCCCGGCTCAAAAAATGTCGAGAGTGAATTGGAAGCATGCAAGGACAAGCTAGATTAGTAATCAATGTATACATTAGTCTTCATTTGATTTTTTTACTTTACTTTATTTTTTTTTTTAAATTTAATTTGAGATGTTTTAACGTGAAGAAGAAATCCATCATTTCCGGGTCAATCATTGCATTTATTTCCTGCCTTCTCAGTTTCACTCGCTTCCAGTCGGTTTCCCACCTCCCGTTCTAAAAATGATTTTTTTTTTTTTTTTTTTTGCTTTCCCCTTCAAATGCCAATTAACTAATAAGAATTAAAATCTCATTTTTCCAAGTTTTTTACTTGAAAGAAAGCAACAATCAAGTTATAGCCTTCTAGTTCTGTGATCTCCAACGAAAATTCTGGCAGGCTGAGCTCATTCTGGGTAGTTGACATCCCATTTTATTTATTTTACTATTTTTGTGGCAAACCATGGGCGGTCAAGTTGACTATATCCCTCCCATATATGAACTCGCATTCTAGTTATATATCCCTCACCTCAACTAGGATGGTAACCAGGAAAATAAGGAAACGTGAGAAACATGTTACGGTAAGAATTGCTGGGCCAGATAGTGCACAAGCCCTGCTCATACGGACTCAAATCCAATAGAGTATTAAGCATAAAAAGGGTTAACTGTAGCATTAATCAGGCCCCATAAGAGGCCCAATCAATCCCTCATACTTGGCCCATCTTTTGAGTAAACAAGCTCGTCTGAAGACATGGTCCCTCATGAATGACCAAACTGCCCATCATGTTCATATAAATATGAAGTTTAATCTCATTATGATCTCTTAATTTCTCTCTCTCATTTTTAGTAAGTTGCGTTGTTATTTTTCTTTCACATTTATAACTTGCTAATTTGAGAGTTTTTGGTCGGGACCTAAATCCTATCCCCCTAATGTTCGTGTTCCTTGTGTAGGTGATGTTCGAGAGGTTGTGCCATTCGGTGACTAATTATAGAAATTTTGTTGGTCCAACTTTTTGGCACAGTTGTGAAAGCTCATAGACATCTCCCAAAATTGTCGTCATCCCACACACAGGAGAAAGAGCTGGCCAATCTGCTAAACCAATAGGTCCTGGGATGGTTCAACAACCACTGCCTGGGCTTCATAACTTCTGAGCAATTCCAACAGTGCACTCAGCATTTCATGACGCAAGTGGCAACCTAGGTTGGTGAATGTCATGCTCCAATTACGATATACTGTATACGAGTACGTGCAGAAAGTACTAGTAACATATTCAATTTAAATGTGCTAAGCATAATTGGTAGGATACCAATAATTAAAAGAGTTTATAATTAGTCACGAATTCATCCTACAAGAAGATTAGTTATAATTACTTTATTGATTCAAAGAAATCATTAGAAACTACAGTAAATTTTGTCTCATGTACGATATGGGACTATTTGAGTTAGGAATTACATTCTCTCTCCTTAAGGCAAGATCCGATGCGGAACTATTTGAAATGAGGGTATTACACCCTGCCCACTCTTTTAGGATTTGGCATCCTCTTCAAATAGGCATGCACCCCACTTAGCACTTCACCAGATAATGTGAGTGATGGAGATGCCTCAATAACTGTAATCGAAGTTGCATGTATTTGGATTGTGTTTGGTATTCGGGTACATGCTACTGGATCATGGCTGTTGGAATAGAACTGCTTTACAAGGATAACTTATTTTCTAATTCTTCTACTTTTAATTTGTTATATATTTGTACTAAGTATAATCCACTCTTCAGTGAGTAACTCTCTTATATATTTTTGTTATGTTGATTTCGAATTAATGGACCGCAGAGGATAGCTGGTAGCTCAAAGTTTATGCTATAAAAAAGGACTATACCACGATGCTTTCACCGATGCAGGTTATTGCTCCCTATACCAGAGTTGATCTGATACTGATACTGAAATTGCTACTGCTACCATCATTCTTCTTTCAGAACTCAGTGAGAAAAACGAAAATCTCGAGGAGCAGCAGCAGCATCGTGAGTTGCAGACAAAAAGAAAAATCATGCATTAATATACTGCACATATACACGATAAATGGGATATATGTGTCGGAGTAATATTCATTGATCTGACAAGTGATCGATCCAGTTCCGTTCTCCTTGTGGCCGAGCGGCTAATGCTGCTAATCATTCATGTCCAGAGATGCACTGCAAAATATATATATATATATATATATATATATATATATATATATATATATATATATATATATATGAAAAAACGGGAAATACACCGACGGTGAAGGAAGTTTCCTTCACCGTCACTTAGGTGGTCCAATAAAATTATCACACGTGGTGTCATTTAAGAGAATTTATTTATTTGTTATCTTGAATGACGTTCCGTGTTATAATTTTATTGGGAAACCTAAGCGACAGTGAAGAAACTCCCTTCACCATCGATATTTCCCGTTTCCTATATATATATATATATATATATAAATATATATATATATATAGAGGCCTGCAGCTTTAATTTACTGCGCAGGATGTAAGTGTTGGGCCCTAGCAGCTGCTGGCTTCATTGTTTTCAGTGAAAGTCTAGACGGGAGCGGTTTGTTTTATACTTTTAGCAGCGACAAATGGCACCAACCGCCGTACTTTTTGTTTTTTTAATCTAAAGTTAATTAAATATAATAAATAAATAATATAAATAAGAGTATAAATAAATTAACAAGGAGAAAAGGAAGCCGAGAGGAAGAACCAATAGCAACTTCCACATCGCTACTGGTAGCTCCTTAATTTATTATTCATTCATTCATTCGCTGTTGCGGGCAGTACTGGTGGGTGGTCTCTCTTTCTAGTTTCTCCTTCCTTTTACTAGATGTACATGTATACACGTAGTCGATCTAGCTGGACGCTCTTGATTTCTAATTTCTCTGGATTGGATATTAATTAATTAAATGATTGGAGATCACGTTACTTTAGCATGGGATCCGTTCGATACTCATACATGCATGCACCCAATACAGAAACGCAAATCTACCTCTCATTTGCTGGCTAGGCTAGCAGCTGCATGTACTGGGGAGCCAGTTATCTAGAATATGCAGATGCTGCGTTTTCCTTTTATATATGGGTGCAGGGGGGCATTGCCTGGCTGACTGGTCAGCAGGAGATCCATGAAAACTTCATCAATTAAAACTATTAAAACAAATTAAGCAGCAGAATTAATTATCATTTGAAGATGAAGAGAAAGCGTAAGATCGATAGCTAGCCTAGCTACCCACAGACATATATAGACCCGGGCATGGTTGTTAGATCTTGACCGGATCTATATGACGAATTGCGTTGCCATTCCACCTACTACTATTAATAATTAATCCTAAATATCAAACTTTCACCATGCATTATTTTGTCCTAACCCTTTAATAATTAATGTCTATATATATAAGGATTTATTTATTTTCAAACATATTATGTCTAATAGGATAGGACAGGACAAGGGAACGATCTCTCACCCCCAACCGAACCATACCATACCAGATGGGTCTGTAATAAATTAAGCCTCTTGTTACGCTGGCTGCCTCATTCTATAACAATATAATTGTTCTCTTCTTCTCAACGCATTTCCCAAGAATCACTTTCATATTATTGCTTTCCCACCACCCCCACAATGGCTAACTTTTTCTTCTTACTAAAAATATATTTATATTCTGCATATACTTTTGATTCTCCTACAAATTAAACGACATATGTATTTGTAAGGTATGATCTTTTTACCTGCTTATCTAAATAAGTTGGATAAGCATTTATAATGCCTCCTATTCAAAACATGAATACCTAAGCCGTTAGGGGCGACGTGTTATCACACGGCTGCTCTTAATTATATGTTACCATCAATTATACACACATATATATTGAACTACAAACTTTCCATTGAATCTAAGAAGTTAGACTTAACACATTTTTCACAATCCATTTGTACATGTTCATCTTGTGAATATAGCTCAAACTGAAGAAAGATCTTTCCTATTTCATGTTTCTTGTTTATTTGCAAACGAGGATAAGATTGCAGACATAGTAAAGTACTTTGTCTTTCTTTAATTATCTTAGCTACAAAGTTCATTTCACTTGTCCAACAATATGAAATTATCAACGCTTAAATTTGTTCTATATAATATAGAGGTTAATGATTGTTGATGGATCTTACCAAGGTTTGATAAGTCAATTTATCTTTCCATCCTTTTTACAATGCTTAGTAATACTCGCTTAATATCTCAATTCTCAGCTCGATTTCGGGAATAGCATTAGTACTTATAATCAAAATGCTAGTAATAAAGAGGGTGCTAATAATCTAAGTTGTTCAGAAATTAAACAAAAACAATATTTAAAATTTTCTCAAATAACTTGTACATAATCATGGCTAAAATTTCATGGGTTTGATGGAACTTAAGAAATATTTAGATCTAGTGAGAGCAATCATGCTCGTGAATCCCATGATCTATATATATCAAATCTTTTGATACCAAATTTTAATGGATACTTTTGAGAAAGCCACCCTGATTTGACGCAAATCCCTGTAAACAAAGGAAACTCCAAATATCTAACACTTCTTTGCATATCCAACACTCCTATTCATCGTTCCTTCTTCGTCTTCCTCCTGCAGCAAAATCCAAGCTCAGCTCCAACCGAACCCAAGCAAACTCCGCCAAGGCTAAATCTTTCATATAAGTACAATTTTTACTTGGTGATCCATCTATCAACTCTCCCTTCAGTATTAACACTTATCTTAGGAGGAAAGCTAATTCTTCTAAATACAGTACTCTCTACCATCCCGGTCTACTTTATGTCCTACTTTATCACCCCATGCTGGGTTAGACGAAGAATTGAAATACTAAGGAGTTGTTTTCTATGGGGGAATTCCGTCGAACACGGTAGGAAATTCCACCTAGTAGCCTGGGGCCAGGTTTGCAAGGCAAAACAGGAGGATGGACTCGGTGTTTTGAATATGAAGAACTTCAATATGGCATTGATAGCCAAATGGTGGTAGCGATTTTTAGCTCAACCAACAGGGTTAATCCAGAAATTGATGAGAGCAAAATATGGGGCACGTGTGGGATTTTGGAGAGGTCAAGGGAGAAATTTGTGCAATATCTCAGGCTTCTGGAAGGGTGTCATAAGTGTGAAAGAGTTATTTTGGAAAGTAATGTCCTTAAAAGTAGGCAACGACGATAATATAGCTTTTTGGGATGACATATGGTGTGAACCTTTACCCCTTAAATGGTTATTCCCTCTGGCTTACGAAGATAACCCCAGAAAATATAGCACAGTAGCAGACTTCTGGTGTAGAGAGAGATTGCGACTTGGGACCGATGCAAGGAAGGGATGGCAGGATATACGTGATAGGCTGCGCCACCTTCAGCTCAACGCTAACGAGGATTGTCCGGTATGGAGATGGGATAAGTCCGGAGTTTTTTCGGTTAGATCGTTGTATGACCTACTCAACGATGGGGGGATTAGATCCACTCATGCAGCCAACATTTGGAATGTAAAATGCCCTCTGAAAATAAAAATGTTCTTTTGGCTCTTGGATAAGAAAGCAATCCTGACATAGGACAATCTACAGCGTAAAGGTTGGCAGGGCCCTAGTAAATGTGTGTTGTACAGATCAGCCAGCGAAACAGCGCAGCATTTAATGTTAGCATGCCCATACTTTAGGAGGATCTGGGTGGAAGTTGATTGTCGGCATAACATCCAAATAAGGGAAGGTACCTTTTCGTCAGTATGGACGAACTTTTCGTCTAGAGGCAGAGCTTACTATGAACATAGGACCATCATAACTGGTATAGTTTGGAACCTATGGTTGGAGAGAAATAAAAGAATATTTACTAATAAGGCTCATAGTTTGGACCACTGTGTTTATTGTATTTCTAATGATGTTTTATTGTGGTTAGCAGCCTTTAGAGGACCAGAGACGTCTTTACATACCACTCCGTCCGACGTCAATGCCGTGGTAAACTTGAGGCTCTCCCAAAGGAATACAAGCGCAGGAGATGGCGAGGAGGAGGTAGCTTGTATGAATTCAGTGGACCAGGAGGAGATGGAGTAGGAACAAGTGATCGCCCGTCGTTTACGTTTACCATTTTAGTTATGGGCTGATCTATTGTTATATAGTAGACACTACGTTATATTTTCACTCACTCTCTATTTGGGTTTAGTCTTATATTTGTTCTTATTGTAGTATGCTTATTTGTATGTTCTATTAAAACCCTTTTAATGGAACGCAGGGGTGCTAGCCCACCGTTTATTTTCAAAAAAAAAAAAAAAAAAAAAAAAAAAAAAAAACCTTGAGTGACTTTCTTCTACGAAGAGGTCTTGTTATTAATTCAACAGGACTTAGTAGAGATGCAATAAGTTTCTACCCATAATCCCAATTGAGCTCATTCTGTTAGAATTCTATTCCCCATAACTTTCCTTCATATTATTTTTGCTAATCTTTCTTAAGCCTACTTGAAATCCAAGTGGAAGTTAATAGACAACAGGACAACTCTATGCTAGAATTCTAACACCTTCTGGTAATTTGATCATAACTTTTGATTTAGGAGACTAAAGGAGCTTATTATTTGATCATAACTTTTGATTTAGGAGACTAAAGGAGCTTATTCTTTTCAGAGTTATATTAGAATTCAACTCTCTAAAATTCTCTTTTGTATTATTTTAACTAATATTGGCTTTAATTTGGTCGAAACTCGAGTTGAAGTCGATTGATAGCATAACTGCTCTCTGTTGTCACTCCTACAGCCCCTTAGTGTTTTTTTTTTTTAATCATAATTTTCCACGGCAATTAAAAATAAACTAATTCTGATCTTGTTAGAAAGAGATTCAGTTTCCTATAACTTTTACATTTATATTTAAAAATAAACTGAGCGCTGATTCCTTGGGAGTGATCAGCATACCCATCGGCATTACCTACCTTGTTGATGCGATGCCATCCTTACTCCCCAGCCGAGGTTTCAAGAATTGTTATTTTGTAATTAAATATGGCAGCATGAGAAGGGTAGAGATAGATATAGAAGAGACACTTGGGGAAAGAAAGATGGCAGAAGAGCAGGGATTAGTTGTCTGTATTAATCAGCTAATCCCTTACAATACATCTCTGCGCTGCGCCACTTTATACTCTCACCCAATCTATATAAGAATCTAAACCCTCCACCCAATCACCCTAGCCACTTGAATCCAACGGCCAGTTGGAGGGAAAGTTGCGCTTCCCATTGTTCATGGCCCGGTGGTGTCATGCGCCTCCCCTTGCATGCAGTTGGCAGGTGCAAGTTAATCATGTCTGAGTGAGGTTTTTATTTATTTGAATTCCCGGCTCATGACATTTCTCCCTCCTTAAATTCCAACTTCACCGTCCGAGTGAGCTTGCGATCATATGTGTCAGCGCATCTTAATTAATCTCCCCAAGCTAGGGGAGAGAAACCTAGCTAATTGGCTAGCTCGTTAATCAAAACAACAAGTAGTAAATAAATTGAACGACTAGCAAATATCAACTGAAACATACTATTAGCCCCCACCCACCGTGACAAAGCAGAAGGCAGACTCATGAAATTAAGCACATGTAAATTATACATGGATGAGGTTGCATGCTGGCCAGGGTCAACACCCTGGGATGACGGGCCGTGACTGCTGAGAGGCAACCGCGCGTGCAAGGATCCATGTAGCTAGGAGACTGGGCCTTACATAAAGCCTAGAGGCCTCTATAGCAGAGGCATGGGGACCCAGGTCCAGAGACGGGCCTAGCGATATATTGTATACTCTCAGCCTGCTCAGACCATGGGAAGGTGGACTGGCATCAGTGTAGCCTGTCAGATTGCATTTCGGTGTTGCGGTTACTTCCAGTACTCAAGCTACCTCCCTTTTCCGTTTCTTTCTGTTTCTGGTATTGATGGCATGTATGATTATTTATCCTTTCCTTTCCTTAGTAAGGGATATGTATTATGTACTCGGCTTGTAAATTTCATTAAACTCTGGCCAATAAAACATGGTGGGAATATACATACCCCCCGTTAATGCTCAACAAAATTTTATATGCACGTCAGCAAGGTCACACCCGAAATAAGTGATGTAAGCTAGCAACCTGCTCCTTGTTCAGATATTTCCTTTGTCATAATAATCTCTCTCGCCAAAGCATAACCATCTCCGCTCTCACACTTGCAGCAGAAAATATTTTCAACTGTTCCGGAGATGCAGGAGACATCAAAAACTGATCCTATGTATCTCTGCGGTAACTTGTCCTTCCTAAGAAGTAATGCAGCAGCTATATGTATGACTTGCAGATATGTGCTAATTAGCCGTGCAAGCATTTAGCTGCTAGCTAGATTTGGAACAGCCAAAGTCATTACAAGTTCCTCTATAATCAGCCAGCTGAGCTAATTAATTAGAACCTCCTCTCCAGTAAACCCTGCTTCTCCCATCTCAATATCATAGACAAACACATCCTACACTTCTTTGCCACTGTGTAGTCTCCATATAACTAACACTAGGCCTTCACTCACCACCATAATGGATTCTAAATAGCTCAACATGAATCTTGATCCGCTCATCATGTCTTATGTTCCTTCTGAAATTTCATTCGGTACCTCATCCAGGCACTGTGAAGCAACTAGTTTAACCAATGACGGACAGAATATATCAGTCTGCACAGACCATGGCAAATCGCTTTTATTTTCTCTTATATAAACAAGCTCTCTTCTCCTCTCATCTATCATTTTCTCTTCTTCAAGGTAGCAGAGGGAGATGAAGGAGCAGCATACAAGTGAAGGGATTAATTAAAGCAAGTAGAATTATCCTACTCACATTATTGAGTTCTCTTTGCATACCATGTTGTTCTCTAGCCAAGTCTCAAAATGATTAACCATCTGATAATCTATGTCATGGCAATGTCTAACAAATGTTTGTTACCTGGAAGAAATTTCAAGGGGATTAGGCCTGGTCGAACTGCCAGGAAGCTGTTAATGCCACCAGCCAGCATCCAACCAGGTTTGATCACTCTAGATTTCGTTCCACGGGTTTATATTTCCAGCCTGAATAATTTGTTACGTTTGGCTTTTTTATAAACTTGCTCCATGTAAATGATACCAGTTGGGCCTAAAATATTGGTTTTTGGTACCAGATTTCATCATAGGTTGCTTGCCTTCCTTGGCTTAGGATAGCGTATAATGTATGTCAGAAAACTCTGATCAGGAAGAATTAAACTAGGAGTCAAGATTGAGTTTGTCAGTATAATTTTTAAGAGAACCGACTTAGTCAAACAGCCAGACAGCCATCAACACCACCGGGCAGCGGTCTGACAAAGTCAGGTTAGCTTGAAATCTTTTCCCAATTACTTATCTAATTTAATAGAACTCTAGCTGTTTTGATTCATAATTTGACCAGCCCAAATCTGCAAAGAGTAAATCCCATCAAGTGAAAATTTAGTAAGTCTACGAGGCGCAGAAAGATTCAAGAATCCCTCATTAAGCAAAATCCTCGAAGGACAAGGAAACCAAAATCATCTACAATCGGAAAATCTCTCTCTGAAGGAAATAAAATCTATCTCATATACGAAAAATATATGGATTGGAATTCAATTACAACTTTACCACCAAGAGACTATAAATATACCCCTCCACTATAAGGAGAAAGCATCAACTTTTCTGCTCCTACACCTTCTCTGTTTATCTTCAGAGCTTGTAATAGGGAGTTTCTAGATGGGCACAGGTTATTTCCTAGTGAACCCACTTTAAAAGTCACATTTTTTACTACTTTGCCATTATATTTTTTGGTCAAAACTACCCTCCCACACCTACTCCTTCATCCTCCCATCCCTCCTTCGTTTTTTTCCCGCGTGAAATCAGAGAGCAACAGGAGAGCAGAAAAAGAAAGAAAGAAAAATTCTATTTCTCAAAATCTCTACTCCATACGGAAATTAAAATCTACATTATTTTCTCATTGTGAAATCCTAGAAAGTAGAAAACTTTGGCCCCCTGTCCGGACTAAAAATTTTGGTCAGAAATAGAAAACCCTAAATCAGGGGGCCAGAAATTTTGGCCCCCTATCCGGACCAAAAATTTTGGCCAGAAATAGAAAACCCTAGATCAGGGGGCCAGAAATTTTGGCCCCCTGTCCGGGCTAACCAGTCCGGACCAATGCCCTAGATCCGGGGCTGTTGGCCCGGACTCAGCGTGTCAATCCGGACTGGCTACCCCGGATAAGGCTTAGCCAGTTCTGACTAACCCTGATCCGGGATATCCAGCCCGGATCAGCACTGTGCATCTGGACTGGTTAGCCCGGATGTAGTTAATGTGTCCGGACTGGTTAGCCCAAACAGGGGCTTAGGATTAGGGTGCCCTGATACGGGTTAGCCCGGACATTTTGAACCCCACCTCCCAAATCCCTTTTTATCTCTCCTCTCAATCTCAATCCAAATGGCCGCCATAAACTCGTCTTTCTCTATCAGAGCCAATCACGTAAAACCTAACCCAAGAGAGGACAATCGCCTCAGCAGCAGCAGCTTCTTCTTCTTCTGCTCGTCTCGAGCTCTCTCTCGGAAACGGAGTCCCAGTCTCTGCTTGAGGTCGTCGCGTGGAAGTCCTGCAGGGATAAGTTGCTCGGTCTCTTCGACCAAGAAAGCCGCTTCAGGTAATTTTTTTTTTTTCATTTCGATTATTAAATAGTGAACTTGATGTTATCTTTGTGCAGTTCAGGATTATTAGTATTGAACATGAACAAAATGAGTTTCAATTGGATAATTTAAAATTGACTTTGAATTCCAATTGTTTCCCTTTAATTTCGTCATCGTCATGCATTTATAAAACATTTCCGTTAATTGTTAAGCTTTTCATTTTGATTAAACATCTAAAATGCTGCCCATGTGAAAAAAGATGTAGTCTTGAGATAGGAGTGAGCAAAAATATGGATTTACATGATTGTTTCAATTTATAGTAGTTTCTATCTTTTTTATTTTTTTTCTAATCGTCTATTTTTTGAGCTTATTGAAATTGCTATGAAAAGTAAGAATGTATGTCTGGTGATGATCATCTTGTAATGCAGGAGATATGATTTTTTGCATAATTTCTGAAATATATACTGTTTGGGATTTGGGAAATACTTTATCATGAGCTTGGACAATAACTATATAAATAAATTATGAGTTTCCTAAAAATTTTATTCATAACAGTAATGACGATTATGAATTGATTGAACAGTGGAGAAAAAGAAGCCGATGATAAGAAGAGATGTGCGGAACATAGCTATTGTTGCCCATATCGATCATGGGAAGACAACATTGGTGGACTCAATGTTGAGGCAAGCAAAGGTAGATTCGAACATACAAGTCCTGGTTGAGTTTTATTTGCTGATGTTTTCAAATTATTGTGGACTGTTGTTTTTAAAATAGGCTTACCTAAGTTAAGATGTTGCCGTGCCGGATAAACTATTGTATATCCTACCCATCACAAGAATGAAACACTTGTTTATAAGCAGTCAGAATGCAACACTTGTTCATAAGCAGTTAACTTATGACAAAAGAAAAGGTTCTGTATATTAGCTCATGTAAAAGTAATATTGTACGATTTTACAATATGCCTTGCAAAGGTGTTTGAGCCAGTATAGCATTTTATCAATTCAAATTTAAAGATCTCCTTCTGTAGAAATACATATTGCACACCTACTAGGATAATATGGACTAGTTTATTCAAAAGAGATAGTCAATAAATACAGTCATTTATATGGAAACTGCAATGAGTGTTGCAGTCTGTTGTAGCTATTCTCAATTTTAAAGCTTGATTATATGATGAAAATGCTGATTTCTATTTTTTCTCCCCATCTTTTATAGGTCTTTCGTAATAATCAAGTTGTACAGGAGAGAGTGATGGATTCAAATGATCTGGAGAGGGACAGGGGAATCACAATACTTAGTAAAAACACGTCCATTACTTACAAGGGTACTAAAATCAATAGCATTGATACTCCTGGCCACTCTGATTTTGGTGGGGAGGTGGAACGTGTCCTCAATATGGTTGAAGGAGTTCTTCTAGTGGTACCAGAAAAATCCTTGTTACTGTACTTGAATTCTCTATTCTGTTGACTTTGAATTGTGTCTTAATTTCACTTGTATTTAGGATATATTCAAATGATCTGGACTGGGAGTAGGAGCAGGCGTAGCTAACGCTGTAGAGGGCGCCATCGGCGAGGAGGTCCTCGTCGGCGATGGCGGTGTGGATAAGGTCCTGCGACTGGAACCCGCACTGGGAGCAGTAGTAGTGGCTATCATTGTCGTTGCCGCGATAGAAATCATTACCGCTGCAGCCCTCGCAATAGAGGTTCCAATGCAACGACGGTGACATCTGAGTGGCTGCTGGGTGACTCTAGTCGCCGCCATAGTCGTCCATTGGAATCGGATATTTCTAGATGGTGGAGGGTTGGGAGGGGAGGGGAGGGGAGGGGCAGGGTGGGGGGCGGGGGTAGAATGGAGAGGAGGAGGAACCAGAGGGAGAGGGAGAGGGAGGGGGAGGGGGGCGGAGGGAGAGGGAGGGGGAGGGGGGCGGATGGAGCTGGGAGCAGAGGTTGAAGATGAGATGGGAGGGGGAGGAGGCGAGGGAGAAGGTGGGATCGGAGAGAGAGAAGAGGAGATGGGTAGTTAGGAAATATTGGGGTGCTCACTAGGAAAAACTCTCTCTTTTCAAAAGAGAGAGTGTGCTCACTAGGAAAAGTGGGCTCACTGGGAAAAAAGCTGTGCCCATATAGAAATTCCCCTTGTAATCTCAAGAGAGAAAAGATAATTATAGGTAGATCATACCCCTAGATTCTATAATAAAGCTCACCCTAAATGGTCACCTTATCACCAAGAATGTAGGTTCGAGAATCCTTACAACCGAACCTCGCTATGTACACCTCTCAATTGTGACACAAGATTTATAAGATTTTGAGCTGTTCTCTTGTACTATGACAATTCACCTATCATTCTTCTATATTATACCTGTCAGCATTCTTCTATATTATACCTGTCAGGTTTGATCTGTTGGGTTCCAAATCCTAAATTACATGCATAATAGTATCTCCAGTATCCAGTGTAGAATCTTGCAATGTAACTAACAGAGTGCAATGCACAATGTGTGCGCGGGTTGGGCATTCGGTGGAGTACTGTGCCCTTGGAGTCAACCAGCTTGACAGGGAGGGTGCTACGTAGGATTAGACCAACCGAGACATTTGGAAGCTGATCGGAGCTTATTCGAGTGGTCATCTAGCATGATTCACTCCCCTGATGCCATGAATTCTTGGTCTTGGAGGGCTTAGACACAATGCTATCCCTAGACCAAGGCCAGGATCATCCCGGAGGAGGTTGATGAGCAGAGTAAGGGGCCAGACTTCTACAATGAGACTAGTGAATGGCCATCAGCTTCAGGAAATAAAGTACACCAAATTTATTTAAATCCGAAAATATTCTCTCCTTATTAGGTAAAGAAAAGAGACGGGCTAGCGCTGGGTTACTAAGGAAGTCTCCCCCTCTCCCTCCCTCCCTCTCCCTTCCTTTCTCTCCCTTTGTTTTTCCATCTCTCTCTCTCTCTCTCTCTCTCTCTTCTCCCAGTCTTGGCGAAATGAAGACCCGTGAAATCTCAGTTGCGGATTTCCATCTTTTGATGATGTTTACCCATGTTTAAATGGCCAAACCTGTAGTTTTAGTTTCCATCTTCTGACGATGTTTTAATTTCGCATCTAACTCTAGAAGTACGTACTTCGAATGATGTTTATGGATGAAGACTGATTTGCTTAAAGAATGAATTGGTTCTATCTATAGTTGGTGCCCGAGGATTGATTTGCATGTGTTAGAATGCAATGCCTTGCTTGCATCTGCAGGATAGCAATATGGTGAAGGCGATAGGTGTGGCACTCAATCAAGAGTGCATATGGATTGAGGAGGTCGAGGCATAAAAGAGCAAGCTCGCGTCACACTAGTCATGTGAATAAATAGCAGCACACAGGCTTCGAATGAGAGAATGAGCTTGAGAAGTGTTTCAAGCGCTGATCGAGTATGTAATGAATAAGGTTTGGTCATTCAATGCATTAATTAGAAGAAAGCTGCCTTGCACCCCAAATTGTGTTTCAGTTTCATGAATAACAGGCTTGTGCGTCCAGCACTATGAAACATACTTTTAGAGCATAATTGGTTCGCTGCTTTGGCTCTCATATTATGCTGAGAATCGGAGCAGAGATGAATACAATCTTCCTATATCTGCCAAGGATCTGAGCCTAGAAATCCTTCCATTAAGCTTCCTTAATGCAGCAACACCCTCAATTTCAACTTCAAAATAGCTAATCTCGGCTTCTCTCCCACTTTGCTTTAAACCCTAAGTCGAATTTTAGAACCCTAACTCGCCTTCTGAATGCTGTGAGATTCTTGCAAAGAATCTTCTCCTTTCAAATCTAAGTCTTCTTCTACCCCCTCCGCAAGAAACCCTAAATCTATCTTTTGACACCTCTGTCGCCTTGCTTCAAGTGCGAGGGGAAGAAACGAACAGGTTATGGGCTTTCCTCTGTTTAAGTTAGGGGCAAATCATTCATTTCTACCCCCAATAATTGTGCGTGCAATCTAAATTGACAGTCTCCTCATTCTGTTTAAGTTCTCGAAAACTAAAGTGCGAATAAAATTCTTCAATGGTTATAACTGTTACATCCTAATAGTACATTGATGGGCCACGTAAAGGTACTTGGAATAGTAAAAAAAGAAGTATACACAACATTTCAAGCTTATGAAGAAGTATTAGAAGTGTGAAAGAGATGTTTTAGTAAAGGGTAACTTATAATGTGGGTAAGGGCGACAATATAGCATTTTGGGGGATATCTGGTGTGATATCTTACCTCTTAAATTGTCATTTCCACTAGCTTATGAAGCATGTCTCAGAAAGCAGGGTACAGTTGTAGAGTTCTAGAGCAGAGGGAGATGACGGTAGAGGAACGATGCAAGAAGGGTTTACAACACATACATGTCAATGATAGTGAGGACTTTCCGGTATGGAGATGGAATAAATCCGGAGTCTTTACAGTCAAGTTGTTGTATGCCTTCCTTAATAATGGGAGATTAGATCCGCACAAGCAGTTCACATTTGGAACGTAAATGGCCCACTCAAAATAAAAATATTTCTTTAGATTTTAAATAAGAACGTAATCCTTACTTGAGAGAACCTACAGCGCAGAAGCTGGCAGGAACCCAGTAAATGTGTTCTATGCGGATCAGCCAACGAAACAATAAGACACGTGGTGTTAGACTGCCCTTACTCTAAGATGATTTGGATGGAAGCAAGTTACCGCCGCAACATTCAATTAAGGGGGGATTCTATGTCGTCAGTATGGACGCGAGTTGAACCCAGGGGAAGTAGTCCCGACAGGCTTAGGATTATCATAGCTGTTATAACCTGAAACCTGTGGTTGGAGAGGAATAGAAGAATATTTACTGATAAGGCTTATAGTATAGATCATTATATTTACTGTATTACTAATGATATGTTATTGTGAATAACAGCCTTTGGAGATTCAGAGACAACACCCCATACCACTCATCCCAGATACAATGCCATGGAGAAACCGAGACCACCACAAGGGACAACAGATCTAGGTGATGAAGTAGAGGAGGCGACTCGAGATGTTCGAGATGATGAGGAGTAGGGACAGTGGATGTTCACCGTCTGCAGTAGTAGGATGCATTTGTTTTTTATATAACTATGTAGTTTGTACTAGACGATGTTGTAATCCATTTTTGTTTATGGATGGGTATATGTACTCTTCTTCTTTTCAGTTTGTTTGTAAGTTCTATTAAAATCGTTTTAATGGAACGTGGGGGGCAGCAGCTCACCGTTTTATTTCAAACAAAAAGTTTCATTGGGAAGACAATTGAATTATCTAAAATTGATGAAAATTTTAAGTTCTAAATTTAATTATATCTTGGTTAAAATAATATGAAAATCTCAGTTGTATTAGGTCCATAGCAACAGTAGCATATCCATAGTAAAACAACTATAACTTTTCCTCTCGAATTCCAATTAAACTCATTTAAGATTCATTAGAAGCATAATTGAATTTTCTACAATTGTACAAAATCTTAACTTTAACTCCATTTTACGTTAGTCAAACAAGACCTCGAAATTTGACTGGCCACTGAATCGCAGCAACATAAGCACATATATCATGTCCGTGCATATACTACTTGATTAATGATATGATATACACTTGCACATATTCAATCACTCTTTTTATTACTTGTACATATTAATTTTAGACCTATCATAGCTCATGGCTTGGCATACATTTCATATTCGTGCATATACCACTTGATATAAGATATGATATACATGCACACATGTTAAATTAAGCATGTTATTACTTGTAAATATTATTATTATTTGGAAATGATACCTCACACAAGTAAACATATTCTATAACTCTCGTACATGCCAATATCACTATTGTACTTGCCAATATCGATGTTCATGTCATTTCGTCTTTACCCGGCCCTTATTACATATAATACTTTGATATATTGATACTTAGTATTAATTACATTGTGAGTGTAGGAAAAATAAATAATAGAATAAAACACATATTGTGGGAATCTTTTATCTAATTTGGAATACATCTGCCGATCTGTGGACTGACATAATCGGTTTCTAAGTTTGCCTAGCAGCGAACTAGCTTGTGTAGAGGTCGATGTTTGAGGCTGTGATCCTGGGTATGCACGGGATTTGGAATTTCAATATTTATTTGCTTAGCGGCGGATCGGTTTCAAACAAATAAGATTGAATTTGCACCCATTTTTCTTCATCATACCACTTGTTTCATGATTCATGTTTTATTATGTATACTTTGTACTTCATAACCCATATGTCCGATCATGTTATATATATTATGTATTTCATGATTCATGTAATATTATGCATAGCATGTACTATATGATTCTTATTATATTTGGCACACATTGTTACTTGATCACGTTATACTATATATATCATGTTTGTCATTATTCATGTTATATTTAGCATACTTTAAAATTCATACGCATAAATCTTTTATATTGTCTCTTACTAGCATGCACATACATATTCTTTTATAGTTTCTGTAGAATTGCAAGAGCTTAGATTTGTATTCTTACTTAGGTTTTGACCTTTGAAAAATCTCACCCCAAGTTTACAAGCAGATACAGCAGTAGTAGAGGAGGAGAATCAACCTGTTAAGGATCCTACTTTCAGAAGAAAGCCTAGCATCAGTAACCGCTTCTCTTAGGATCTCCATTCCTTATATGTATGTGTGTGTGTGTGTAATTTTGGCTTGTATGTGCGTATGTATCCAATTTCTTAGTTCAATCTGTGGTATCCGGATACTTTTGTTTATATTCAGTACTTATGCTATTTTGTTTTGATATTGTACTTGACTTTATAGGAACAATCTTTTTGTGCACATATTGCTTATCATTTCAGTATATATATTTTGGATATTGTTGTATTCATGCATATGATATTATGGTAGATAAATTCAGATCTGTGTTATATATCTCACGTTTACATGCTCCATATCTCTTGCCTATAATTGTATAAAAAAAATAGTCTTATGAACTCCGGTATTGAGAATACCGCCGGTGACACCCTACACATTATTGGGCACACATTCGGCTCTATCAATATGATTTGGAGCATCATAAAGTGGTATCAGAACAGCCATTATTTTTATCATTTGACCCATGATCTTAGAATTCTGCCACATACATACAAGCGATATTCATTAATATTTTCTTATTTTCTTAGCTTGTTCTGTATCCCATCCTTTGTTTCCAATCATGATTACATCCTTATCCTTTTATTTGTAGAGAAATGACTCCCCGTCATCAAGAGATGACAACTTCTACGCATGAGAAGACTACTCAGGGAGAGTGTGATCAGATAAGGGAGCTTATGCATACCATAGTGGAGCAGAATGCATTGCATACGGCTGGACTTGAGGTAGCACGAAAGGATCCAGCAGTCCAGAGGACAGTAACTGTAGTGGCTAAAAAGATGTTTGTACCACTAGTACAGATAAAGCATGCAATATTGCAGGTTTTCGGAGGTTTCATCCAACATCTTTCTCTAGGAGTGGAAATCCGCTGGAGAGAATGAATGATTAAATGACATGGAAAACTTTTTGGAGGTGGCTCGTATATTACCAAAGAACTAGTCGATATTGTCAAGATATAACTTACAGATTTTCCAGGACTTGGTAGATGTCTGAGAGGCCATATTAGAGAGGCTGATTGCATGGAAGGTTTTTTTTTTAATGAGTTTTATGTGAAGTTCTTTCTACTAACAACTCAGGATGATAGAACAGAGGTTTATAGAGGTAAAGCAGGAAGGTGAAATTGTTGATACGTATGTTGTCGAGTTTTCTAGACTTAGAATATTTGCTCCTAGCTTAGTGACTAAGAAGAGAGACATGACACGTAGATTCTAGCAGTGCGTGAGTTTGAAGATATAGGAGCATATGGCCATGACAGTTATGGAGACTTATACAGAAGTCCTTGAGACAGACCAGTGTCAGAAACAGGTCAGTGGAGGAGGAAGGTAGAGTTGGGGACACAAAAGTATCCAGTAGGCCAGATGTCTAGAGTATCAAGCAATAGAGTTCCTTCAACTAAGCACCGGACAACTCCTTATTAATTAGGCCAACAATAATTTGAAGATATTTCTAGATTTCTTGGCACGCTAAGAGTATATGTAGAAGGGATCTTGGCTTGTGTTTTAGATGAGACATTGCAGATCATCAGATGGGGGCATGTTCAGAAATAAGGCTTTTTGGAGTCATAGACAAGCAGTGCAGACTAAGAGACCTTTGTAGCCACTATAGTATCAGTAGAGAGTTGGTCATCTCAGCTGCAAGAGCAGAGACCAACAATAAGATCTACTGGGACAGCACTGAGGAGGCCATTGGCACCACAGCAGCAGGCCTTCCATGGAGCAAGGGCATAGGAAGCTCCAGAGTGCAGACAGGGTTATGCTTATACCTTAACAGCAGAGCATGCCCATGCATATGAGAAGTTGTGATGGGTACTATTTTAATTGTTTTGTACTTGCACATGTATTATTTAACTATGGTGCATCACACTACTTTATGTTATCTGCATTTATTATCTAGCTTAGCATACCGTATATTACATCAAACTCGGGTTTGAGCAATAACACTATGATAGGATAATTGTGTCTAGTAAACTATATAGACATTTTCCAGTAGTGGTACATAATAGAGAATTTCATACCGTCCTATTTGTCTTAAATCATTGCGGCTTCATTGTGATCGTAGGCATGAATTGGCTAAGTGTCTCTCATGTAGTGATTGATTGTTATAGGAGAATTTTAGTATTTCAAAATTCCTAATCAGCCTCTCTAAGGATAATTAGTCTCCTAGTGAGTGGCATCGGAGTGAGAGGAAGACATTCGGAAGAGATATCTATATCTGTTCCAATAATATCCTGGTCCCCATTTAAACTCATTATTAAATAGGTACTTCTCTATTGTTATCTTTTGATTTTGATTTATATTTCGAGTACGAAAATTTTTGTTATGTGGGTAGGTTGTAACACTCTAATCATTTGCCCTTTTATCGGTTTATTATGTGTCCCTTGTATCGGCCCGGGAGCCTGGAAACTAATATGGATGGATAGTGAGTAAATTAAATTATATTTTTCAATTTAGTCACAAATATCAAAATCCACAGAGCGGAGACATATTATCTTATTATTTTGGACTTTTTCATATTTTTTTGAATTATTCAGGATCTGCCGACTTTCGGGCAAATAGCCAAAATAATCAAATTAAATCATGAATTTCAATTTTAACCTCCTGCCAACTTTAAATTCATCTTCAGAAGCATATCAGTCATCATTTATCAAATTTGAATTGAAATGGCCCCAATAGCTATACATGGCAGTATAATCACTTTCCAGCAGTTGTCTGACCCATCAAATAAATTTAGAAAAATATGAAAAAATCAAGCTTCTTTCTCTCATATTTCTCTTTATTTTCTCTTCAAACCCTAATTATTTCTCTAATTCTCTCAAATAAATCGCCAAATATTCAACATGAGAGTGGACTGAAAATCAATTATATTGCTCTTTGAACTTTATTTTTGGGTTTAGCCTATTCAAATCAACTCTAAACTTCTTCATCAACTTGGAGAATCATTCTCCAGCACTTGACCTTATTCCCTAATGTGATTCTTGGGAATTTTTTTCATTTTTAAGCAATAATCACATCAATATCGATTGATTTCTGATTTGGGTTCAAGTAGAGTCAAGAATATACTGTCAAATTCTTCAAACTTTTGATTTCTTAATTAAATCTCCTCAAATATAATATCAAAAGTAGTATTAACCCAACTATTAGATTTTACATGCTCTAACTTGCATTTATCTGGAGTATCATTGCATGTATCACACCATGCATATCGTTGTCCACACATACACAGCAATCCATCTTAGAAATGCCATAATATTTGCATCTTAACTCCAATTGACTTATTGTAGTACCATTAGAAAGATAGTTCACTAAAGTACAATTCTTCTAATTATAACAAACCCTAATTTAGCCATTTACCTAATAAAAATAACCTGAAAATTCATCAATTGTTGTTGCACCAGGTCAGCAGTTCTGCAGTAACAAATTGATGGTAAAAAGTCATAACTTTTTATTTAGAACTCCAATTAAGTTCATTCAAGTTTTATTGAATCGAATGGAATTATTTAGGACTGATGAAAATTTTAGGCTGTAAATTTAATTCTATCTTGGTTAAAAATAATATGGATTCTCAACTATACTAGGTCCATAGCAACAATAGCATATACATAGTAAAACAATTATAATTTTTGCTCTAGAAGTCAAATTAATCTCATTTAAAATTTATTAGAAAGATAACTGAATTTTCTATAACTATACAAAATTTTAATCTCTAATTCTATTTTATGTTGTCAAAAAAGATCTGGAAGTCTGACATGTCCACAAAGTTGTAGCAATATAATCATATATATCATGTCCGTACATATACTGCTTGACTAATGATATGATACACAAGTACGCATATTCAATCACTCTTATTATTACTTGTACATATTGATTTCAGACATGTCATAGCTCATGTCTTATCATACATTTTATGTTCGTACATATATATCACTTGATACAATATATGATATATATGCACACATGTTTAATTAAGCATGTTATTACTTGTACATGTTATTCTTATTTGGAAATGATATCTCTCGCACATGAAAATATCATGTAACTCTTGTACTTGCCAGTATCACTCTTGTACTTGCCAGTATCGATGTGCGTGTCATTTGGTCTTCACTAGTTATTGATACATGACCCTTATTATATATGACACCTTAATATAGTGATACTTATCATTAACTATATTGTGGGTATGGAGAAAATAAATGATGGAATGAAACACGTAGTGTGGAAGTCTTTTGTCCTACTTGGGATGCATCCATCGATCTGTGGACTAGCACTATCGGTTTCTAAAATTGCCGAGCGGCAAAACAGCTCATGTAGAGAACTATATTTGAGACCGCAATTCCGAGTAGGTATGGAATTTGAAATTCCAGTATTTATTTGCTTAGTGGTAGACCGGTCCATGTGAGGATTAGTAATTGTAGTCGTGGTACCGGATATACACAGTACACTCCTGGAACACGTGATTACTCTTACCATTAAGTTCCAAACAAAATATGATAGAATTTGAATCTATTTTGCTTGATTATATTATGCTACATATACTAGTTGTTTCATAATGATGTTTTATTATGCATACTTTGTTCTTCATAATGCATATGTATGATTACGTTATATTATATATACTATGTACGTCATGATTCATATTATATTTTCTATGCAAATTCGGTGGGTAGATCCTTCT
Source organism: Dracaena cambodiana (assembly GCA_036321105.1). Lineage (NCBI taxonomy): Eukaryota > Viridiplantae > Streptophyta > Magnoliopsida > Asparagales > Asparagaceae > Dracaena > Dracaena cambodiana. The sequence continues at coordinate 190,311 of JAYEPQ010000019.1, forward strand.
ATGTTTCATTAATTACATTTTAATGAAACGTGCTAATACATGGATAATACTATATGTAGCTGTCTTAATATGCCCCGTTATTGAGACTACATATATGATGATTACAAAATACTAATTTTCAATATTTGTTATATTTCATCCTCCTCTTTAGTCATCTTTTCTCTTTACTTCAGTCTTTAAGTTTCCCCTCTCTGGACCACTCCCTCCTCTTTTTGATTGTTCGGTAGTATGTCTTTCTCCTCTCGTGCTTCTCCACCTTCTTTCCCTTCCTCTTGTGCGGTAGGGTCAGTAAGTCCAATCTCCTCCTTTGATCTCTTCTTGGTTGTGTGCTCATGCTTGTCTACTCTTCTCCTAGTGGTTGTTATCCTATCTAAAGATCAACAGTGTTGTTAATTCTATAAAACATGCATGCAATAGATATATTTTTTCTATAAATATTCGATTGTTTCTTTTAAACCAAATATGCCAATATAAAGCTGTGATAACTGTTCATCGCAAAAGTTGCTTCGCTTCCTCCCATTGAATTAACTTAAATTACAATAGAAGTGAACAAGAGATAAAAAGAACAAACGAGAGGATTTTATATTTCAATCTCTCTCTTTTACAATAAACGTGGGATCTGTGGCGATGGAATCTATAGTAGTTCCTTTGGACGATCAGTACGTTGAAATCTTCTCTTTCGAAGATATCGGCCGACTATAGACGATCTTCTCTGGTTTTGATTTGTTCAAGGCTCTCTCGCGTAACTCGAACTTCTCAAGAACTCCAGAAAGAAGATAGTGATTTTCTCTGATCTTCACGAACTCAAGGCTCTGTGCGTAACTCGAATTCTCCAAGATTTCAGAAAAATATCTCAATTGCCGAAAAGAAGCCCCTTAGGATTTCACCAGGAAGGTATTTATAGCCCCAGGTTAATGCAAGAGTTTCTATCTAAATAGAACTCGTCATTATCAGGGATTCCAATCAAATATCTTAGTTTTGATGGAATTATGATTAGACTTGATTTGGGTATTTGGATAGGCCCAGAATCATAATCTCAATCAATTTGAGATTCTGGTTATCTGCTTACGCGGAGCTTTAATCGCATCAAAACGCGGCGCTAAATAACCAAAATGCGGAGCTAACACGGAGCTATTGATCATCTCCGCGTTTTACTCAAATGCGAGGCTAATACAAGCCAGACTGCGGAATCAACACAGAGTTATTAAACATCTCCGCGTTTTATTCAAACGCAGGGTTATTATTACCAAACGCGGGGCTACTGAATTGGCTCCGCATTCTGTTGTGAAAAATCCTTTTAACTTAGAAATTTTCACTGCCAACAGAACCCCCTCCAAAGTTTTCAAAATGGCTTAGACTTCAGCAGATTTTGAAATACTTTGGATTTTCAAACTGAAAACGCGGAGTTAGAATACCAAGTCTATCTCGCGTTATTAGCTCACTTACGCGGAGCTAATCAGCTTCACTTCGTCTTCAGTGAAATGAGTAATTATATCATTAATTACCCTGAGTTTCCACACCGAATACCAAGCGACAGAAATTCTGTTTAAATAGAGCTCCCGGCTCATCTTCTTCTTCATCCCATCCGAAAAATCTTAGGGCTTTAGAGCAGGCGACTCAAGCTTCTTATTTTGAAAGAATGATCTCCAGCCGAACTTCTTTTTCCTTTCCATAGATCTTCATCACTAGGATGCCATCTAGGAAGAGTGCGACGTCGCGTAAGTTGGCCGGCGTTAATGGTAGCAGCCGTGAAGGTAGACGCGACGGCGAACCAGTCTATGCAGCGTCTTCCAAAGGTAAAAAACCTTAACTCTTGGGCTTTTAAGAACCATTCTTGAGATGTTTCGGCTTGGTTTAATCCAGCCAACTGTTTATTTTACCGGCGAGATCGCCGTTCTCTGCGAAGTTATTGCGTCATCCCCTGCGTTTGAAACGCGGGGCTTATCTGACTAGTGGTCTCGATGAATCTGCGAGGCTATCTTTGATTAGCAGTCCGATGAATTGCGAGGCTATCTTTGATTAGCAGTCGCGATGAATTGCGAGGCTATCTTTGATTAGCAGTCGCGATGAATTGCGAGGTTATCTTTGATTAGCAGTCGCGATGAATTGCGAGGCTATCTTTGATTAGCAGTCGCGATGGATTGCGAGGCTATCTTTGATTAGCAGTCGCGATGAATTGCGAGGCTATCTTTGATTGGCAGTCGCAATGAATTTGAAAGAGAAGGAAAGAGCAGAAAGAAATCTTGCCCCTCCTTTACGCGAAGTTATCGCATCATCCTCTGCGTTTAAAGCGCGAGGCTATTTCTTCAATTGTGCGCGGGGTTAGCTTAGCTCCGCTTTTTCACTCTTTTGGAAACTCTGTTTCTTTTGCAGTAAGTCTAATCCTTTCTGAGGACAAATGTACGCGGGTCCATCGATCTTCATCAGCAAAAGTAACTCTAAGGAAATCAGAAGCATATGCTTTACAACATAGTTGCAGGTTTCAAGCTCTGGTTCCGAGAGATAAACTCCTGAAGGAACTGTAAATAAGGAGCTGCAGCACTTGCAGTGCAGAATTGTGCTTCAATGCAGCACTTTCCTTTCCTCTCGTGCTTCATTTCGGATGACAGATCCTAATTGACATTTGCAGAGGAGATCTTTTGCATGTGAACCAGGGAACTGAGCTTCAACACCCCGTAGAGAAATCTGGAGTTCTTTTACATGTGAACCAGGGAACTGAGCTTCAACTCCCCGTAGAGAAATCTTACTGTTCAGTTATTGACAAGTTGATCATGTAAAAACTTTTGGGAGAGCTATAACTCCCTCTTTGTAATCTCTTCTTTTATGAATAAAGAGCAAATTATTTTCCTCTCTATCTGTTAGCTTCAATAATTTTGCTTGCTCAACAAACAGATGGTCAATAATTTTGGTAAAATAGTCTAAGGCACTTCTGCGTAACTTAGATTACTAATCCAAATGATCGGATAAGGATCATTTTAACTTAGATGAAAGCGCCTAATTGCACTCATCAAAAATCTAAGTTTTTTCCATAAAAACGCGAAGCTAAGGCACAGGCTATCCTCGCGTTTTGTAAAGTTGCACGGAGTAAAACAACTTCGCGTTTTCCATCATCGCGCGAGGCTAATAGCTTCGCGTTTTAGAGAGTAACTGACAGTCACTTTCTCCGAAACTCGCGCCGAATTCCAAGAGGCGGTTTCTTACATTTTAAATGAAATCCCTATTCCTTATCCTTCTCACTTTATTTGAGAATTTTCCAGAAACTTAGAGATTCAGGCGATCAGAGTTCAGACGACCCGATCTTCTTCCGACCGAGTTTCTCCAGATTTTCAGTCGATTTTTCTCAACAATGGCACCCAAGACTCGTGCTACTTCTCGAGCGACTCCATCATCGGCGACTGGCGCAAGCAGTGGTGGCGGCGGCCAAGGCAGCGACGCGTCAGCCCACATTTCGCCCATCGGGGGTAAGAATCTTTCCATCGAGACTCTTTAGAACATTTCTAGAGTGATTTGTCTTAATTTTAACTGATCAATCAACTCTTTTACCGGCGAGATCGCCGTACTCCTGCTGTAAGGCTTGGAGAAGGAGAAAAGTCTCTGACTTTCTTCTTACGCGAAGTTATCGCGTCATCCTCGCGTTTAAAGCGCGGGGCTATTTCAAGTAGCAGTCGCGCTGAAACGCGAGGCTATTTTAAGTAGCAATCGCACTAAAATGCGAGGCTATTTTAAGTAGTAGTCGCGCTGAAACGCGAGGCTATTTTAAGTAGCAGTCGCGCTGAAACGCGAGGCTATTTTAAGTAGCAGTCGCACTAAAACGCGAGGCTATTTTAAGTTCTGCGCGGTCTAATTTTTAGCTTCGCGCGACGCTATTCTTAGCTTCGCGCGTTCTAATTTTTAGCTTCGCGCGTCTATACTTAGAGAATTTTTTTTGTCTTATAGAAACTTCTCTCACTCTGCTTTCTTTTTTCAGTAGGGTATTCGATGGAATCTCTTCCCCACAAGAATTACTTCAGCTTTGCTGGGGGTTCTGATCCCTCAGGCGAATTTCGCTTTACCACTATCTTGGCTTCATATAAGCCAGACCCGAAGGAACGAAAGGAGAAGCTGATCAAGTACCACCCCACTACTGCGCGAGAAATCATAACTGACGCAGCCTTCAAAACTGTGAATAGAGAGGCGATGGAGAAACCCGCCTTCCTCTTTGGAGACCAGATGGATCAATCAGATGAGATCCTTTCTGAAGAGGAGCGCGTTTTGTTATATAATTCAGGCGAAATGCTGATGTTTCTGCCTAGAATGGATCGTAGCTATCCTCTGGTCTATCTTCAGAGACTGGCGATACCTCTGGAATTAAAGTGGGGACTAACTCAAGAGCAAGATGGCATCCCAACAGGCAAATTTGGTGCAAAAGGGGTTTATCAACATGGTTCCCCCAGATGCATTACTGACTTGCTTCCAGGCCGATTTGGCAAGGAGCTTCCAATAGGAGAAGTCTCATCTCGTGCCCAAACTTTCTTAAGTGAGTTCCTGGCGAAGGATGGTCAGTATCCGGCCAGCGACTTCAGGATGCCTGGCTGGGTTCATTCTTCTAACAATATATGGTGGGCCCGCCTCGTTCAGTACATGCTGGATTCCCATGAGCCCATGTTAAAGGATATTGGCTTGTATAAAGCTGTCAGGAATATCCAATTTGGGTTTTCCCAGAGTGCTTATCACTTTTACTGCCTCTTGGAGATGTATAACCCTGAGACCTGTACTTTCTTTACACCAGTGGGTGAGCTAGGATTCGCTCTTCACGAGATGTTTGAGGTTTCTGGGCTTTCCATGGGTGAAATCCCCTATGAAGAGTATATCCCCACCACCAATGAGCTGAACATGCTACTGGCGAGGGATGAGCGCATCTATACCACATACTGGGAGATGATGTGCCATTATCATATTGGCGCTGACGTGACGGGTGTGCATAACCACGGTATCGGTCATAAGAAATGGGCCGAATACCTTTTTGCCAACTTGAATTCTAAGGATAGTTCAACGACTATCCATGGCCATCCACCCGTCTATGGCTCAGAAATTGATCACCGCATTGCTAAGGGCTGCCACCTATTATATTATACCACTGAATCCAATGAGAATGGATACGGTCCTGGCACTTCATTCAAGAGCTATCACTATCAAGCCCAATTTTCGGTCTCCAACAGAGGTCTCATTGTCGGGTTTTTGATGTTGTGGCTTAAGAGATGCGTCGTGCCGTCGTTGCTCAAGGAAGCAATCGCAATGACCGTGGTATATCCAACGGTTCTTCTTGCATACGGCCGACCCCTTGGACTTCTTCCCGCCATGGTATGCAATTTGCAGTGTGGACTGAGGGTGCTCTGTCGTGATTTCCTCCCCACTATTAAGGTAAAGGGGAAAGGAAAGGGCAAGTCGAAAGAGACTGCCCAGCCGAAAACTCCAAACCCTAGGGTGGAGATGCCATACACCTATTTGATGGCGTGGCTCGTCTTGCACTGTCCTTCTTTAATGAGTGCACCAGAGCGTCGTTCGGGTGAAAAGTGCTTCTTTGTAGAACTGTGTGGACGCTCTTCATGGACGCAGAATTATATGTCTCAAATTCGGAAGACTTTTCGTAGTTTTCAGAATTATGAGATCTTCCGGTGTTTCCCTGACTTTCCCGGCGGGGGATATGGAATGAGATTGAAGGATGTCGTGGGAGCAGATGAGTTCACAACTTTATCTGCAGGAGCGTTCTGGTGGCTTCTCAACATCCGTCCCGGACACTTAGTGTATCGTCAAGATCTCGGGTGTCGGATCGAGCCATACACTCCGAATTGCTTTGCTCGCCAGTTTGGATACTCCCAACTTTATGTGGGCAATCCAAATAAAGATATCGCTCATGAGGGGAATTTATACGAAGGTGCCCGTGGCTGGTTCCATTTTGCAGCGGGCGGAACCGAGGCTGAATTCTCCTTGCCCCAGAAGTCGCCAGAACTGGCAAGGACCCTCAGCTTCTGTACATGGTTCAGCATTGCAAACGCTGATGTGCCCGGCTTCTCTCTCAATCGCAGTTGTTGCAAAGAGATTGAAGCCCTCTACATTAGCCGCCAGGGTGCTTCTAGAGTAAGAATAAAAGAAATGGAAGAATTCCTTGGCGCTGCGGCTGAGCCTTCAGACGCCAGCGAGTCCGACGACGATGCCGGTGATGACGATGACAATACTGGTGCTGGTGGAGCTCCCCAGCCTGTTGTCAGTCATCCCTTGAGTCCAGCTCTCAAACGCCATGGCACTTTAAAGAGAAGACCGGGTAAGAAGCAAAAATTGGCTCAGGAAACTTTGATAGCTCCCCAAGAAGTGGCTGTCAAACTTGCTTCAGACTTGTTGGCTTCGGCTCTATCCCCAGCATCGGCAAGGGAGGATGAATCTGCTAAAGCTCCAAGTGTTGTTGAGATTTCGGCCCCTTTGGCCATAGGGCTTGTGGCAGAACCTGTGGCGCAACTAACGGGTAGCGAGACGGGTACATTGCTGGAAACGATAGTGGCTCCCCCTTCAAGTCCGACAACTGGACTTGTATCGCCTGGTATGGCCCTTAGCATTTTATCTTTTGCCCGTTATTATTTAACGTAACACTGCTTTTCTGGTCTTCTGACATGCAGGTGGTCAACTTCTCTCGCCAATGCATTCGACTACCCAAGTAGAGTCTGACGATAGAATGGACCATTCCGGCTCCGTTGGTGGTGTGGGTAGCTCTGCTGGCGAGTTTGCGGCTGATTATTCCATACCGGCTCCTGCCTCTGTTTCCTCTTCAATTCCCCCAATTGACGAATTGGGAAGTGACGAGAGAACTGAGATTATTATCGCAACTGCTGCTAATGAGACTACACCTTCTCCTAGCATGCCATCTCCAACGCCAGTCTGTTCCACTGTGACATTTCCCACAGTCGTTGGCGTGCCTTCTTTTTCTCAGTCAGCGATTCTAACGTCTTCTACTATAATGGTTGTTGAGACACCTGTAATTCCTCCGGCTTCTAGTCTTCCAGTCAGGGATGAGGAGAATTTAAAGTTCTCATTTGAAGCTTCTTCTGCCATCGGAGGAGCTTCTAGTGGAGATACCCCCTCATCTTCTCCTGTTGGTGGCGCTCCCCGGGTGACTTGTATTATTAGCCCTCCTTCTCAGGTTCCTGATTCCACTAGATCTGCATTGGCTTTACTGGCCCCGCATGTCATGAACCTGGTACAAGGACGGGCTTCTTCTTCGACACTGGTAACCACTGCTCCCCCTGTCCGTGACATCTTCCGTAGCATTACCTGCTTTATCTGCTGACACTTTGAATCCTCTTGAAGAACTTTTCAACTTCAGCGTCGTGGATTTTATGCGTTATTAAGGAGATGTATCGAGATGGTCGTTGCTGGCCACGATTTCTTCAACTTCGCACGTCCAATATTATTCCGCTATCTAGAAAACATCGAAGAAGTTGGGGGACAAGACCGAGCAGCTCCTTACCAGGCCCGTTTTAGAATTTTGGAAGAGCAAATGAACATACTCAACACAGTTCGCCAAGCGGATGTTGAGTCTATTACTGGGATTGAATGGGCTCGTCTTCGGGCGGAGTTGGTTGCTCGTCGAGAAGAATTGAAGCGCCAAGAGTCTCGAGCATTAGCAGGGTTCCAGACTGGTTGGGAGTCCGTTCTTAGAGGGTTGGATTTGGTGAACTCTGAAATTGAGGGGAGCCAGGCTGCAATTCTCAGCGCCCAGGAGGCTATTGCTAATGCTCGGGCGATCTTAGTAGAGAGCGAGCTTCAATTAGGGGAAGCCGTTAAGAAGCGGGAAGCGCTGTACCTTCAACGGGAGCAAGTTGATCAGGAGGAGACAATAAGAAGCCGTACTATGGAAGAGTCTCGCAGCATCTCATCCAGCAAGTTGGAATGAATGATGATGATCTGCTCCGGCAGGCTCAACACTCTATAGAGGCAACTCGTCGTCAAGTGGTTGACGAGGCGATGAGTAAGTTAAAGCATCTCGGAGATCCATAGTTTTCTTTTATTCTTCATTCTTTTTGTAAGGAGAACTTGTAATAAAAGAAAGGTCTTTATTGGTTCTTAGACTTCTTTTGTAACTCCATTCTTTAAATGATGAATAAATGATAACTACCTTTTGATTCTTTTATTGGTTGGCTAAGAAATCTTCTTGCTCAACAAATAACCTGTCATCAAAAAGTAGTTTTACATGTTTTTATGATAAGTTTTATGGGATTTTTAGCAAATCCCCAGCTATCAACGGGTTTGATTGGCCTTTACCAACTACCGTTTGAGTTGGGCTAGCCATGCTATTCCCCTCAGCATGGTGAGTTGTCGAGAAATTTATTTCCTCTCCCTTTTGCCTTTAATCAGCATTGGATAGTTAATCTCATACTCTTACCCCCAGTATGGTAGGGTTGACGAGAAACTTATTCTCTTCCCATTGCCTAGTTGGCGCTGGGCGATTCATACTTTTACCCCAGTATGATGGGTTGGCGAGAAACTTGTTCTCTACCCATTGCCTAGTCGGCGTTGGGCAATTCATACTTTTACCCCGGTATGATGGGTTGGCTAGAAACTTGTTCTCTTCCCATTGCCTAGTTGGCGTTGGGCGATTCATACTTTTACCCCAGTATGATGGGTTGGCGAGAAATTGGTTCTCTTCCCATTGCCTAGTCGGCGTTGGGCAATTCATACTCTTACCCCAGTACGATGGGTTGGCGAGAAACTTATTCTCTTCCCATTGCCTAGTCGGCGTTGGGCAATTCATACTTTTACCCCAGTATGATGGGTTGGCGAGAAACTTGTTCTCTTCCCATTGCCTAGTTGGCGTTGGGCGATTCATACTTTTACCCCAGCATGATGGGTTGGCGAGAAACTTGTTCTCTTCCCATTGCCTAGTTGGCGTTGGGCGATTCATACTTTTACCCCAGCATGATGGGTTGGCGAGAAACTTGTTCTCTTCCCATTGCCTAGTTGGCGTTGGACAATTCATACTTTTTAGGTCAGAGGCGCTTAATTACACATGCCTAAAAGAAAGATTGGGGGCTGTTCAAACTTGAGAACTAAGCACACCAGGTTTGGGTCAGAGGCGCCAAACTGCGCATGCCCAGGAAAAGACTGGAGGTGGTTCAAACTTGAGAACCAAACGCACCAGGTTTAGGTCAGAGGCGCCAAACTGCGCATGCCTAAGAAAAAACTGGAGGTGGTTCAAACTTGAGAACCAAACTGGAGGCGGTTCAAGGCTCTCTCGCGTAACTTGAACTGGGTACTCCAAACACACCAGGTTTAGGTCAGAGGCGCCAAATTGCGCATGCCTAAGAAAAGACTGGAGGTGGTTCAAACTTGAGAACCAAACACACCAGGTTTAGATCAGAGGCGCCAAACTGCGCATGCCTAAGAGAAGACTGGAGGTGGTTCAAACTTGAGAACCAAACGCACCAGGTTTAGGTCAGAGGCGCCAAACTGCGCATGCCTAAGAAAAAATTGGAGGTGGTTCAAACTTGAGAACCAAACGCACCAGGTTTAGGTCAGAGGCGTCAAACTGCGCATGCCTAAGAGAAGACTGGAGGTGGTTCAAACTTGAGAACCAAACGCATCAGGTTTAGGTCAGAGGCGCCAAACTGCGCATGCCTAAGAGAAGACTGGAGGTTATTCAAACTTGAGAACCAAACGCACCAGGTTTAGGTCAGAGGCGCCAAACTGCGCATGCCTAAGAAAAGGAAGACGCATATCTCCAAGGGTACTAAGAATAGTATTTTTTCAGAAATTTGCCATTGATCGACATCATCATCCTTTCGCCCTCTTGATTCATTAAGCGATAGGCTCCACTGGAGTATACTGTCTCCACAATAAACGGTCCTTCCCACTTGGGTTCAAACTTACCCTTAGTCTTGTGGGTTAGCATCATTGGCATTTTAACAGCCAGAACCAAGTCTCCTTACTTAAAGGTCCTTGGTTTAACGCTCTTATTGAACGTTTGAGATATTCGGGCTTGATACAACTCAATTTGTTGTTGAGCCCTGAGACGTTTTTCATCTAACGCCTCTAGTTCTTGCAATCTTTGCTGATGGCGCTCTTCTGTCGTCATCCTTGTGGCTAAAGCCACTCTTAATGATGGTATCTGGATTTCAAGAGGTAAGACGGCCTCGCTTCCATAGACCAAAGAGAATGGAGTAACTTTTGTAGGGGTGCGAACAGTGGTGCGGTAAGCCCACAGGCACTCTCCTAGTTTCTCATCCCAATCTCGTTTATTGGAAGAGACGAACTTCCGAAGGAGTTTAATAATGTCTTGTTGAAAGCTTCAGCTAACCCATTAGCCGCCGGGTTATATGGTGTAGAAGCAATATCTTTGATTCTGAACTTATTGCAGAATCTGGAGAATCCCTGACTGATGAATTGCGGACCATTATCATGAATGATCCGTCGAGGGACGCCGAATCGATAAATGACATGATGCTTGATAAACTTGATTATATCTGTCGTTTCACCTCTTTCATGGGCACGGCTTCGGCCCACTTTGAAAAATAATCGGTTATTGCAAGAATAAACCGATGTCCTCTGGATGACGGGGGAGTTATAGGCCCCACGATGTCCATTCCCCAGGCCTCAAACGGCCAACTAGCGACAGTATTGTGTAAGTATTCTGGGGGTTGGTGAATAAAATTGGCATGAACTTGGCATGCATGACATCGTTTAGCGTATGCCATTGCTTCCGTAACCATGCTCGGCCAGTAGTACTCTAGCCTTCTTATACGGTCTCCAAGTTTTGGACCAGGCTGATGAGCTCCACATACTCCATCATGTGTTTCTTTCAGCACTTGTTCTACTTCTGCTTTCGATATGCAGCGTAGCAATAGACCACCTCTTGACTTTCTATACAAAGTCTGAAGTTTATGGTCATAATAAAATCTCTGGGCCTTCCTCTTTATTGAGGTGGCTTCCTTTGGATCTTCTGGTAATATCCCATGCAAGGCATAATCTACAAACGGAAATTGCCAATCACGGGGTTCTAACTTTAAGCCAATTTGGCATACCTCTTTATTTTGAAGAAGAGTATCTGGATGAAGGAGCTCTCTGCTCTCAATGGTGATGCTTTTAACTTCACCTGGCGGGATTGCCAGTGTTGCGGCTAACGCGGCAAGAGCATCTGCATATACGTTCTCATTTCGAGATATGTGGTATATGTAAAATTGTTCAAAATATCCTGCTAGCTCAATAGCTAGCTGATGATAGGGGATAAGGACTTCATGTCTGACTTCATACTCACCTGTCATCTGATTGACGATGAGCTTAGAGTCTCCATATGCCTCTAGATGGTTCACCCCCAGTTGCAGAGCTATTTTTAAGCCGATAATGAGCGCGTTGTACTCCGCTACATTATTCGTGCACGGTTCTTTTAATGAGTAACCGTTAGGCAATAAATGTTTATGTGGGGATATTAGCACAACCCCCACTCCAGCAGCAGATCGTCTGGCAGCACCATCAAAGAACATTTGCCAAGGCTGTTCTCCGGTTACTGTGTTGACTTCTGATGTCTGCTTCAATTTGGACCAAATCGGATGGTCTGCAAGGAAGTCGGCGATTGCTTGTCCCTTCATGGCCTTTTGAGGGACAAAATGTATGTCATAGGGCGATAGTAAGAGAGCCCATTTTGCCAATTGGCCATTTAAGGATCCCGGTTTGGTCATCAGAATCTTCAAGGGATTAACCCGTGATATGACGTGGATTGTTTGCCCTGAAAGGTAGTGTCGCATTTTCTGAACAGTAAACACTAAGGCTAAACATTCCTTTTCAATCGGGGTATACAGCTGTTCGGCCCCAATCATTGTTCTACTTAAATAGTAGAGGGCATGTTCATGGTCGTGCTCATTATATTGAGCAAGTAATGCTCCTAAAGTATTATCCATGGCCCTTACATATATAAGGAAGGGCTGTCCAGGGGCTGGTGTCATTAGTACAGGAGGCTTAGTAAGATACTCCTTGAGGTCATCAAATGCCTGCTGACATGCCTCATCCCATATGAAAGACACTCCCTTCTTCATAAGTTTGGAGAATGGTTGGCATCGTCCAGATAAGTTGGATATGAAGCGCCGAATATAAGCGAGCTTTCCCTGTAATCCCCTTAATTCCTTAAGATTGCGGGGAGGCGGCATTTCGCTAATCGCTTTTACCTTTTCAGGGTCGAGGAAAATTCCTTTTGAAGTTATTATGAACCCCAGAAACTTCCCGCTGGATACCCCAATGAACGACTTGGTAGGATTCATCTTCAGATGATGTTTCCGCATAAGATCGAAGACCACTCTTAAATCATGAAGATGATCTTCTTTGTCTTTGCTTTTAACTGCTAAGTCATCCACATAGTACTCCACTGTTCTGCGCAGGTGTTCTTTGAATATGGCACTCATTGCGCGTTGGTAGGTGGCACCTGCATTCTTTAATCCGAATAGCATCACCGTATAACAGTATACCCCCAGTGGCGTTCTGAAAGCTGTATGCTTTTCATCATCCGGGTGCATCTTGATTTGGTTATAACCTGAGAAGCCATACATAAAGGACATCCTCTCATAACCGCAAGTATTATCAATCATCACATCGGTGATGGGGAGTGGAAATTCATCCTTGGGACATGCAGTGTTCAGATCTCGAAAATCAATGCATATCCGGATTTTGCCATTCTTTTTGCGAACTGGCACTATGTTAGCCACCCAGTCAGGATGCTGCTCTTCTCGGATAAACCCGGATTTTATAAGCTTATTGATCTCAGCAACTATTACCTCCATCAACTCCAGTCGAAAACGCCTCTGTTGTTGTTTAACAGGTTTGACATCTTCTTTTATATTTAACCGGTGTGTGGCAATTTGAGGGTCAAGCCCAGGCATATCTTCATAACTCCATGCGAACACGTCTATATACTCTTTGATGAGAGATATAAGTTCCTCCTTTTCCAATGGAGTTAGTGTGTCGCTTATGAAAATGGGTTTCGGATTTTCTTCCGTTCCCATGTTAACCTGTATTAATTTGTCTTCTGTGGGCGGGTCACGCTGTTCAAAGCGGACATCCCAGAGAGTATCCATATGCCTAGCCCAAGCATCATCTTGAACGTCAATTGGTTCCTCGTCGCTTTCTGGCGCGGCTGAAACCATATTGATTGTCAAAGATTGAAACCAAGCACCGGTGCTTATATCCGAATCATGATCTGGTGAAGATGTTTCTTCTTTGGCCGAAGAACTCTCTTCATCTTTTAATGGTGACGAAGGTGGAGTAGATACATAACCCAACCCCCTGCGGGTCTTCTGATAATAATCAGGGCTCTTTCCTCTCGGTCTAAACGAGGGTATGAGATTCCGCCGCCCTTTTCCAAAGTTTAATCCCGACTTCTGGGTAAGATTATATCCCATTTTCTTCATCATCTGTCAAGACTTCTGTCCATATAGGTGAAATTGGGGTGATATCTGCTCATCACTTTTACTGCTTTGTTTTCGGCGAGGTGAAGTAATTACTTTACCGAACATAATCGGCCTTTGGGATCCTCTTTGAGGAGGCACTTCAAAGTAGTGACCTTTCTCCTCAGCTATTTTAGACTGAGAGAGGAGGGATGACCTAAGTGGCAAATGACATGCCGCCAGAACTTCAAGTTCGGATAGGCCATCCACTTCGGTAGAAGTACAAGAGGGTTCTGATTCAGTAGTTACAGCATGGTCATAGACCAACCTTATACTTTCATTAATAACCCATTCACTTTCGATTACATCATTTAGATCATCATCAATACCAAGACTAAAATCTAAGTGGGGGTTGATTTCATAATCACCCCCGTCGTCTTCGTCAGGAAGCTCGTACTCAGTGTCGGCTTCATTGCCACTGTCGTCGGGCTTTGGAGACTTGCTAAGACTGTCATTGGAGGCTTCATGTGTTGGCTTGTAGAGTGCAGCATCTGTGAAGTAATTCTCCAACCCTTTGAATGGCTGCTTGTCCGTAACTAGTGTCCGGACCTCTCCTTCCTCATCGCAATATTTCATGCACTGGTGAAGAGTCGACGGAACTATCATATGAGCGTGGATCCAAGGTCGCCCCAATAAAATATTGTAGGAGGTATCAGCGTCAATTACGTAGCATGTAACCTCCATTTTCAAGTTTCCAATTTGACACCGCAATCGGATCTTACCAAGAGGATGGCTATTATTAGCGTTGAATCCATAGATGGTAGTGTGCGTAGGTGTCAAGCGATGAAGGGAAATCCCCAACAGCTGCATCAATCTTCTGGGCACGACACTGAGTGCAGAACCCGGATCAATCTGAATTCGGTCCACTTTTGTGGATCCGACATATCCGGTGAAATATAAAGGCCTATTATGCTTTATATTCCTCACCTGCATGTCTTCTGGAGAGAAGATGATTTGTGGGACTTGCCTCCTCACTTGATAACAGTGGGGGCAAGAGTCCCGTTCTTCAATCGCCGGCTCGACAATCTGAGCTAGGAACGACTCAGAGTCTGCCAAGGCCTCTCTTAGAGCTTCACGTGTTGATTTTGATAATCTCAACAATTCGTAAAGCGTCACTCGCGCTGGGATGTTAGCCAACTGCGCAATTACATCAAATTCGAAGGGAGTTTCTTTGGCTCCTTCATCTCTGGTAGGATTCTTCTGGAAACGAAGACCTTTCTGCTTCGCAGGCTTTGCGAATTCTGCATAGATATCTTTTGGATCTACTCTAGTGTAGTCCTTAAGATATGTCTTTCCAGATCGAGTACCGGAAGGGCCTGCCCCATCTTGATGAGTGGCCATAGTTTCGGGTTCTTCTTCAGAATCTGTGAAGGCTCCCGAAGCTGTATATTCTTCCTTTATATCCGCAGAAATGGTATTAACAGCCCGTTTCTTCTCTTGAACTCTTGAAGTAGTCCATTGTTCATCTTCCAGCAGGTCAGGATGAACCCACATAACTTTCCCCTTCTGGGTTGTTACGGGGACAAGTCCCTCTTGGGCTTTGTTGTGTGGATCAAGATTCTTTGTAACTATCTTACCTTTCGGGATTGGGGTTACTCCTGCGGGGAACTCGTGGGTCCCAACCACTATGGTTGCCATATTGGCAGTGACCTTCTTCTGTTCTTCCTTAAGCGTCAGAACTCCAGCCTCTATTAGTGCTTGGATTCTGTTCTTAAGGGGAAAACAATCCCTGGTAGGGTGCCCAACATTCCGGTGATAAAGACAGTAGTTGGGGTCTTTAGTTTTACCAGCATCTTCTGGCTTCTTATTCTCCGGAAGTTTTAGCATTCCCTTCTTCTGGAGCAGGTGAAAGAGGATATGCATTTTTTCCGCCTTGAAAGTGTAATTCCTTTCTTGTTGCGGTCTGATTTGCCTTGATCCTCGCTGACCTTGAGGCTTCGGCTCTGGCGGAGAACCGGTTTTCTGAGGAGCAGCTTCTGACGACATCACTGCTTTCCCTTTATTTTTATTGTTGTTGTTTTGGGTATATGGCTTACTACCCCCAGCGTTTCTTGACCCGCGGGATTCCTCAACTCAGCGAATCAAGTCTTCAGCTTGCTCTCCTTGTTTGAGCAGGTCCCTCTACGTCTTAGACTCTATGGCCCCCATTTTGAGGAGCACATTGGTCTTAAGATTGTGTCGACAGGTCTCGTAGAGTTTCCTGGATCATTCCGTGTTTACAATGTACGGACTTCTCCCGGAACCTTTCTATAAAATCTTTAACCGCTTCTTGCTCTCCTTGTCTAGTTGCAAGGAGGGAATGAACCGTAATCTCGGTGTCATCTTCAAAGAAACGTGAGAGAAATAATTTCTCGACATCTAACCAGGTATTAATAGTATCTTGGGGCAACTGCATGAACCAAGTGAAGGCAGGCCCTCGCAAAGTACTTGCAAATACTTTGGTCATAATGGGATCATTACCCATTAAGTGTCCTGCTTGGGACAAAAAGTAATATATATGCTGACTGGGCGATCCCTTCCCGTCGTATGGCTCTAACTTGAGCGGCTTATACTTTGGTGGGTAAGGTATCATATCCCATTCAGGAGGATACGGTCTTGAGACCCCAACTTCTTTCAACTCCTTTTTACGCATTAAAACTTCGAGTTGATTCTGTAGCTTTTCTATCTTTTCGCCATGCGGATCATGGAAAGAAAATCTATCCTCTTCCTCATGCATCGAGTGGGCTTTCTCTTCCTGTTCTTCTTCATTCAGAGTTTCTTTGCCCTTTTTGGCATTATCTTCAACAAATCTCGATAGCATGACTTTGAGTCCTTCAATCATCTTTTGCTGCTCTCGAATCATCTTTTCTTGAGCTTCAAATCTCTGATTGATATCGTCAGACTTATCTGCCATATGCGATGCTGACTTCTGTAGCCGAGACGATGTAGAGGATGGAGGCGAGGCTATAGCGGAATTATCGCTGCCCTCGTCGTAAGAACCCCCTGCGAGCTTCTTATAATTTCGGGGCGGGACGGCTCCAGATCTTAGTCGAGTAACACGATGAGGTTCTTCATCGCTCGATTCTGAATCATCATCCGTCTTTACAATTTTCCTCCCTTTTCCTACCATGTTGGAAGTTACAGCTCTCCATTGCTTCAGGGAAGTGGTTCTTGTCTTCTTAGCAGGATTCTGGTTTGACTCGTTTAATCGGTCGAACATAGATATCATGTTCTTGCTGCAGCCACAGTTGTCCATCACGGCTGATACTGCTGTCACGAGTTGCTGGCAATGACAGATATGTTCAACTTGAAGTTGGTCTATGCCTCTCTTCTTAGAGAGATATTCCCTGAGATCAGCGCCTCTAGCCATGGAGTCAAGAGGTCCATTCAACTCTTGAGAATGTTTGGGAACCCACTGAAGCTTCTTTGACTGATCAACACTGACTCTGGGGTCGGACCGATCCTCGCGTGGCTTAGGAATAGCCTCGCGTTTCACATTGTGGGCCTGAAGAATAGCTCCGCGCTTATCCACACTAGCCTCGCGTTTCTCACTGGCTTGGTATGTCCTTGGAAGTTTAGCTTCTGGAATAATAGCCCCGCGTGAAGGGAAGTTCTTGCACGCTGGCTTATCTTTGCGATTAACGCAGATCATAGCTTCGCACTTAGCGCGGTTTTTACGACTGACAACTATCTGCCAATCATCCTCACGTTCCTTGTGGGTGTCAGAAGTCTTGCGTTTATTGCAAGTATTACTGGCTTCGCGTCTCTCGCTAGGCTCAGTAATAGTCTCGCGTGAAGAATCACACGCTGGCTTTGAATAATTTTTATACTCGCGTAACTCGCGAGTGTTGGGTATTCTGCGACTAGCGCAACCCTTACTGGCTTCACGTCTCTCGCTAGGCTCAGTAATAGCCTCGCGTGGAGAATCACACGCTGGCTTTGAAGAATTTTTATACTCGCGTTTCTCGCGAGTGTCAGGAATCTTGCGTAACTCGCCAGTATTACCAGCCTCGCATCTCTTGCTTGGCTTAGTATCAGCCTCGCGTGAAAAATCGCACGCTGGCTTTTCCTTGCTTTTAAGGCAAGTTGTATCTTCGCGTTTAACGCGGTAAAGATTGGTCTCGCGGGTAGCGCGAGCCAGTTTGCGAGGGACCATAGCCTCGCGTCCTCTGGTGTTAGCTCCGCGTCCAAAGCGGGCTTTGAGGGCTCTACGCCTCGCTCTCCGGTTCCTGTTCCGGAGTTGGGTCCTGGTCAGTCCAGTTCCCAAGTCTTCTTCTGCAATCGGAAGCTCATCCTCGGCTAGGATTTCTCGTGTGAACTCCGGCTCTATAGCCGCAGTCTCTAAGGATCCCCGTCTCTCGGTGGATACCTTTCTACCATTCACTCGGGCATTGGAGTACATGCGACGATAGTGCCGTGTCTCATCCAAGTCACCTGATCCGGAGGAGAGGAACTCCTCGTACTTCTGCTGGTCGATTTCAACGACCAGCGTGTCTACTTCGGATCCGATCAAGTCAACGTCCGATTGCGCCACAATCTCTTCATCAGTGAAAGAGACGGCTCCCACTGTGGTCGCCAGTTTGTTCGTTGCAAAAGTTGCTTCGCTTCCTCCCATTGAATTAACTTAAATTATAATAGAAGTGAACAAGAGATAAAAAAGAACAAAGGAGAGGATTTTATATTTCAATCTCTCTCTTTTACAATAAACGGGGGATCTGTGGCGATGGGATCTATAGTAGTTCCTTTGGATAATCGGTACGTTGAAATCTTCTCTTTCGAAGATATCGGCCGACTATAGATGATCTTCTCTGGTTTTGATTTGTTCAAGGCTCTCTCGCGTAACTCGAACTTCTCAAGAACTCAAGAAAGAAGATGGTGATTTTCTCTGATCTTCACGAACTCAAGACTCTGTGCGTAACTCGAATTCTCCAAGATTTCAGAAAAATATCTCAATTGCCGAAAAGAAGCCCGTTAGGGTTTCACCAGGAAGGTATTTATAGCCCCAGGTTAATGCAAGAGTTTCTATCTAAATAGAACTCGTCATTATCAGGGATTCCAATCAAATATCTTAGTTTTGATGGAATTCTGATTAGACTTGATTTGGGTATTTGGATAGGCCCAGAATCATAATCTCAATCAATTTGAGATTCTGGTTATCTGCTTACGCGGAGCTTTAATCGCATCAAAACGCGGCGCTAAATAACCAAAACGCGGAGCTAACGCGGAGTTATTGATCATCTCCGTGTTTTACTCAAACGCGAGGCTAATACAAGCCAGACTGCGGAATCAACACGGAGCTATTAAACATTTCCGCGTTTTATTCAAACGCAGGGTTATTATTACCAAACGCGGGGCTACTGAATTGACTCCGCGTTCTGTTGTGGAAAATCCTTTTAACTTAGAAATTTTCACTGCCAACAATAACTACCCCCTTGGTCTTACTCCTATATAATCCCCATACATTAGCCCAATCCATTACTCTATTTCTCATGTTCTCCTATCATATTTGTTCTAAATTTTGAAAATACTATCGCTGTATAAGCACACTTCATGAACAAATATTGAATATTTTCATTTTCTTGTTGGCATAATGCACATCTACCTGGTCCTTTCCTACCTCTTTTCAACAAATTGTCCCAAGTGAGTATAGCGTCTCTAGACATCAACCATAGAAATGCTTGGAGCTTAGTCGGAACTTTTATCTTCTATGTTATGTTTCCACTATTGGCTTAATCCCTCTGTATGTTATGATTCTGTAGCAAGATGAGACTGTGTATTTTCCGTGTTTGTTCCAAATCCATTGTGGTCTGTCCCTTTGGTTTTCTTACGGCGCACTATATTATGATTCTATAGTAATAAAAACACTTTGTTTTTTTCATTGTGCATTCTATAATCTCCACTATTAATTAGGACCTAATCTGTATGATCCTCTCTTGAACAATATTTCTATTGAATTCTCCTTATTCTGAGCCTGTTCATATAGTTTTGGTGCCAGGTGTTGCAATAGTTGATAATCCACCAATCTGTCCTTCCAGAATCTTATTTTCTTCCCATCTCCCAAAACATACTTTGTACCAGCCGAGAAGATTTCTTTTATCTCTTGAATTTCTTTCCAGAATTCTGACCCTCTTTTTAGATTCTGACAGCTATCTCTCCATGTTCCAAATTTATTAACATATTTTTCTGTTAATATTTGACTGACTATTTTTTCGGGGGCAGTCAATTATTTTTCACCATCATTTTAGTAGTAAAGTTGTATTCATCTGTTCTATGCGAGAGATTTCCAAACCATCTTGCTCCATATTATTACATATTTGCTTCCAAGATACTATATTATATGCTTTGCCATTGTGATCCACTCCCCCTCCCATAGCAATTCTCATCTGGTCTTATCTATTTTGTTTTTAGCCCACCTAGGCATCTTGTAAATTGATGTTTGATATAGAGTTATTGCTGATAACTCCGAGTTAATTAAGATTATTCTTCCTCGATGTGAGAGGAAATCAACCTTGCCACCCCTCTAGTTATTTTTGTACGCTTTCGATAATTCCCTTCTAGTCCTTCTTGAGTTTTCTCTCCCTTAATTGTACTCCCAAATATTTAATTGGGAATGTCTCCCTGGTACATCCAAATATCTTTTCTACAATTAAACTATTGATGTTAACCTCTCCGAGAAAGATGATTTGGCTTTTTTCATAATTGATTTTCAATCTTGACTATAAATCAACGTCTGCAGTATCCACTTCCATACTGTAACAACCCTGATCCTTAAACTCTTATATCAGTTTATTCTGTATCAGTCGGGAGCCTGATTACGGATACAAGCAAATACCGAGTAAATTGAGTAATATCTTTTAATTTAATATTTAATTTCAAATTTCGCAGAGCGAAAACTTCTTATCTCATTATTTTATATTTTTTTCATATTTTTCTTGAATTATTCCGAACTGGGCGATTTTGGAGTAAATCCTAATTAAAATAATTAAATTAAATTAAAATTTGAATTTTATCCTTACACCAACTCCAAATTTATTTTCAGAAGCCTTCAACCTTTGTTGACCAAATTTGAGTTGGAGTTGATCCAATAGCAATTTTGCAAATAAGATGAAAATTACGGATTTTAAACGTAGCTGTATACCTATTTTCCACCACCAATTTAACTACCAAAATTAATTCAGAAAAATTTTAAAAAAAAAAAATCAAACTTCTTCCTCATGTTCCCCTCTTCATTTTCTTTTTAGACCTAGAACCCTAATTTCCTCTCCATTTTTTTGAAATAAATTACTAAATATTCAGCCTGAGAGTGGCTGAAAATTCGGTATATTGCTCTTTATGCTTGGTTTTTGAGTTTAAGCTCTTCAAATCAATTCTAAATTTCTCCACCAATTTGGAAAAATCTTCTCCAGCCTCTGCTCTTTATCTTTAGTATGATTCTTGGGGGATTTCTCCACTTTTGAGGAGCAATGCATCAATATCGGATCTTTTTCGATTCGGGTTCAACAAGAGGCAAAAATACAGTCTCAAATCCTTTAAACTTATGTTTTCTTGATTAAATATTGACATATATAATATCAAAAGTGGTATTAAGCCAACTTCTAGATTATACTTGTTCTTACTTGCACTTATCTTGAGTTTCATGTTATGTATCACATCGTGCATGTCACATATGTTGCAGTGCAGACCTATGCAGTAGCCCATCTTAGAACTTTCATAACTTTTGTATCTTAACTCTGATTGATTTTATTACAGTACCATTAGAAATATGATTTACTAAATTATAATTCATTAGACTATATCAAATCCTAGTTTAGCCATTTAATAGCCAAAAATAGCCTAGAAGATCAGTACTTAATATTATCCAAAGTAGCTGCCAACAGTCATTCGCGATAGTAAAATGATCATAATTTTTGTTTCATAACTCCAATTAAGTTTATTCAAATTTTATTGGATAGTTAATTGAATTATATATAACTTATAAAAATCTTATACTCTAATTTAATTCTTATCCTAACTAAATCAAACTTGAAAATTTCCTTACTTTTATACTTGGTCCATAGCAACAGATTCATGGTAAATAAATCATAACTTTTACTCTAGAATTCAATTAAGCTCATTCAAAATTTATTGGAAAGCTTATTGAATTATCTAGGACTGAAGAAAATTTTTGAGTCTAAATTTAATGTTATTTGTTCGCAGCAGAATTTCGTTGGTTTCCTTCCATTGAATTCAGCTTAGATTACAACGAAAGAGAACAAAAGAAAAGAACAAACGAGAGGATTTTATAACTTAATCGCTCTCTTTTACAATGAATAGTGGGATTGTTGTGGCGATGGGATCTAACTAGTAGTTCCTTTTGATGATCTGACGACGAACTCTTCTCTTGAAGATGGCGGCCGACTGTAGAACTGATCTCCTCTGGTCTTGATTCGTTCAAGGCTCTATGCGTAACTCGAACTTCTCTAAAACTCCAGAAAAAGATCGATGTTCATCTATGGATTGATCTATTCTTGATTGATGATCCCTAAAGTCTCCTCAAAGAGGGTATTTATATACTTTAGTGGTTATAAGAGTTTCCATAGGAATAGGAATAAAGATTTTCATAGGAATAGGAAAAGAAAGTTTTTGTATCAAAAGAAAAGAAAAGAAAGTTTTTGTATTCATCAAGGATTCTAATCAAATATTTAATATTGATTTAAATCTCTTGATTTGGAATTCTGATTGGACTCAATTTGGGTATTGGATAAGCCCAAATCTCAATCACAATCAATTTAGAATTCTGATTGGACTCAATTTGGATATTGGATAAGTCCAAATCTCAATCACAATCAGTTTAGGATTCTTAAGAATCTGCTCATGTGGAGTTAAATACTCTAAACGATCACTAAATTTATCAGAACGCGGAGCTATGGATTAGCTCCTCGTTTTGTTCAAACGTGAGGCTAAAATCGCCAAACGCGGAGCTACGGAGTTAGCTTCGTGTTCTGTGTGGAAAATTCCTTTTTACTTAGAAATTTTCACTGGCAACATAACCCCTCCAAAGTTTTCAAAATGGCCTAGAATTTAGCAAATTTTAAAATACTTTGGATCTTCAATTTGGTGATTAGGTTAAAATCAAGAAATTCGGCAGAGGTGTCTTATCGCACATGCTTGAAACTTTGATGGAGGCGGTTCAAGGTTCTCATGCGTAACTTAAACTGCATACGCCAAGATGATCGGGTCATGATCATCAGATTTCGGCAGAGGCGCCTAATTGCACATGCCTGATAATTTGGTGGAGACGGTTCAAGTGCTCTTTCGCGTAACTTGAATTTGTATACGCCAAAATGATTGAGTCAGAATCATCGATTTCGGCAGAGGTGCCTAATTGCACATGCCTGGAGTTTTGTAGAGACGGTTCAAGGCTCTCGTGCGTAACTTAAACTGCACATGCCAAGATGATCGGGTCAGGATCATCAAATTTCAGCAGAGGCGCCTAATTGCACATGCCTAGTCCAAGTGGTCTCACACGTAACTTGAACAAAGATGAGAATAATCCAAATCATACTGTCAGAGGTAGGAATTTAACATGACAGAGTTTATAGGATTTTTAGTAAACCCACAACTATCAACGGATTTGATTAGCCTTTACCAATCGCCGTTTGCGTTGGGCTAGCCATGCTATTCCCCTCAGCATGGTGAGTTGTCGAGGAATTGATTTCCTCACCCATTTGCCTGTAACCGCATTGGGTAGCTAATTTCATACTTTTACCCCCAGTATGATAGGGTTGGCGAGAAACTTGATCTCCTCTTCCCGTCGCTTTAACAGCATTGGGCAAAAATTTTTATTTATAGCACTCAATTAGCCATTCCAATGGCTATTGAGAATAGCAGAAGCATGATATTTATCATCGTCAATATTTTCAGCACCCCCAGCCAAATCCAGCTGTTAACCAATGAGGACGATTCGATCGCAGCTGTGGTTTGGAGCATACCAAGGGGCTAGCTTGCAAGTGCGGGCTGCCGGTGCTTGGTGTCGATATTGGCTTCCCTACTGGTACAGGGATCGCTCTGGCAGGGAACTCATTAGTTCCTACTACTAAAGTTGCTATATTTGCAGAAACTTTCTTCTGTTCCTCTTTAAGTGTGAGAATCCCGATTTCTATCAATGCCTGAATTCGGTTCTTAAGAGGATAGCAATCCTTAGTTGGGTGCTCGACAGTCCGATGGTACAGACAATAGTTAGAGTCATTGGTTTTACCAGCGTCTTCCGGAAGCTTCAACATACCCTTTCTAAGGAGGAGATGGAATAGAGTACCTGCCTGCTCCGTCTTGAATGTATAAGTTCTATCTTGTTGAGGCCTATTTTGACCTGCACCTCTCGTATTTTGAGGTATTGGTTTTGGATCTGCAACTGACGTCATCACAGCCTTTCCTTTATTTTTAGAATTCTGTGGATATTGCCTGTTATTTGTAGAGTTTCTTGTGCTATGAGATTTCTCAATCCGGTGAATTATATCTTCCGCCTGCTCTCCCTATTTTAACAGGTCTTTCCAATTCTTAGACTCTACAGCTCCCATTCTTACCAGCACGCCAGTCCTGAAGTTATACTTATAGGTTTCCGCCAGAGTTTCTTGGGCCATTCCGTGTTTGCAATGCACAGACTTCTCCCGGAACCTTTCTATAAAATCTTTGATCGTTTTCTGTTCTCCTTGTTTTGTCGCAAGGAGGGAATGAACCATATTTCAGTATCATCCTCAAAAAAACGTGCCAAGAACTGTTTCTCGACATCATACCAAGTGTTTATGGTTTCCGGGGGCAGCTGCATAAACCATGTAAAGACAGGCTCTCGCAGGGTGCTCGCAAATACTTTGGTCATTACGGGATCATTTCCCATCAGATGACCTGCTTGCGATAAGAAGTAATAGATGTGCTGACTGTGAGATCATTTCCCGTCATATGGCTCCAACTTGAGCGGTTTATACTTTTCGGGATACGGTGCCAAATCCCATTCAGGCGGGTATGGTCTTGAAACCCCTGATTCTTTTAATTCTTTTTTGTGCATTAGGGCATCCAGTTGGCTTTGCAATTTCTCGATCTTTTCTCCATGAGGATCATGGAAAAAGTATTTGTCATTATCCTCATGTGTCGAATAAGCCTTTTCTTCTTTAGTTTCTTCATTTGTCTTAGGTGACGGTTCTGAAGAAATTTTAGCCTTATTATCGGCTATCTTTTGGGTATTTTCGACCACTTTTAGAAGCATTAGTTTGAGGTCATTAATGGCTTTTTGCTGACCTCGAATCATCTGCTCTTTGGCTTCTATCTTCTGGTCAATGTCATCAGACCTGTCCACTGCGTGCATCACTGATTTTCGTGGTCAGGAAGATGCATGAGATTGTGGAGAAGTTATAGCTGAATTATCGCTGTCATCATCATAAGAACCTTTTACAAGTTTCTTGTAATTCCAAGGAGCGACAACGCCTGATTTGACCGGGTAAAATGATGAGGTTCTTCATCGTCTGCATCTGACTCATATCTTTTTTCCATGGCCTTCTTACCTTTTCCGACCATATTTGAAGTCACCGCCTTTACCTCTTTTTCCTTGATTTGATATCTCATATTATTCTTCCTCCTTTTCGGAGTATGAGACTCAGTTATTCTATTAAATAAAGAAACTCTTTTCTTACCACAGCAGCAACTATTCAGTACAGTTGATATTATTTGCTTGCAATGGCATGTCGAATGTGACTGAGTTTGACTTGTTTTTTTTACTCGTTAAATAATCTCTTAGATCAAGTATTTTAGAAAATAGAGAATCTTCAGTTATACTTTAGACATAGGGCCCACTTGGCTGATGGAGAAGTCCAGGAGCCTGTTGTAACCCCCCATGACTGGTGACGTTATTTGTGCTATACTTATCAGCCTTTATTCTGTATAATGACTGATTTACGCGGAGCTGGCAGTTAGCTTCGCGTTTTAGACTGGACGTTTTTGCAGAAATTTAACTTCTGTTTGTTAAGCCTCGCGTGAAGGAGTATCCTCACACGCTGGCATTATTTTGCGATTAACGCAAGAATCCTTGGTTTCGCGTTTAACGCTTGGCTCAAGTTTTTGTTTAAGTTCAATAGCCTCGTATGGGGAGTTTTTACTACATGCTGGCTTATGCTAGCGTTTTATGCAAGTTTTGGCACTTTGGCCAGTTTCATAACTAAATTCAGTAACCTCGCATGGAGACAATCCATCACACGCTGGCCTGAAATTAGCTTCGCGATTTACGCGAATTTTGGTACTCTGATTAATTTCAAAATTAAGTTCCGTAGCCTCGCGTGAAGGAAATCCATCACACGCTGGTTTAGCTTCACGATTAACGTGAATTTCACTGATCTTGCGATTAACGCAAGTCAGTTCACAAGGGGTAGTCTCGCGTTTGGATACGCTAGCCTCACATTTGATGCTGGCTTGACGTTTTTGCAGAAGTTTCTCTTCTGGAATCTTAGCTCCGCGTGGAAGAAAATTCTTGAAAGCTGGCTTACTCTTGCGATTAACACAAGTTATAACTTCGCGTTTAACGCAATTTTTGTGATTAACGACAATTTGCCAATTATCTTCGTGATTTACGCGGAGCTGAGGGATCTTGCATTTATCGCAAGTACTACTGGCTTCGCGTTTATCGCTTAGCTCAGTATTAGTCTCGCATAGAGAATCACACGCTGGTTTTAAGGAATTTTTATCCTCGCGTTTATCATGAGTGTAAAAAATCTTGCGTTTCTCGCAAGTACTACTGGCTTCGCGTTTATCGCTTAGCTCAGTATTAGTCTCGCATAGAGAATCACACGCTGGCTTTAAGGAATTTTTATCTTCGCGTTTATCGCGAGTGTCAAAATCGCAAGTAGTACTGGTTTCGCATTTATCGCTAAGTCTAGTCATAGCCTCGCGTAGAGGATCACACGCTGGCTTTAACGAAATTTTATCCTCGCGTTTATCGCGAGTGTCAGAGATTTTGCGATTAACGCAAATTTTACTGGCTTCGCCCTTATTGCTAAGTCCAGTAATAATCTCGCGTGGAGAATCACACGCTGGCTTGTCCTTGCGATTAACGCAAGTTACAGCTTCGCGTTTAACGCGGTACTGACTGGTCTTGTGATTAACGCGAGCCAGTTTGCAAGGGATCATAGCCTCGCGTTCAATGAAGTTAGCCTCGCGTTCAATGCGGGCTTTGAGGGCCTTTCGCCTAGCTCTCCGATTTCTATTTTGGAGTTGCGATCTGGTCAATCCAGTTCCCATGCCTTCTTCGGCAGTAGGGAAGCCATCCTCTACTCGAATTTTCTGCCCAAACAACGGCTCTATGGCCGCGATCTTCAAGGATCCCCATTCATCGGTGGATACATTTTTACCCGTTGCTCGGGTATTGGAGCGCACGCGACGATAGCGCCGTGTTTCAGTCAGGTTACCTGACTCAGAGGAGAGATACTTCTTGTACTTCTGCTGATCGATCTCCATGACTAGCATGTTCACGTCGGATCCGATCCTCTCGACGTCAGATTGCACCACGATCTCTTTTGCGATGAAAGAGACTTCTCCCACTGTGGTCGCCAGTTTGTTCGCAGCAGAATTTCGTTGCTTTCCTTTCATTGAATTCAGCTTAGATTACAACGAAAGAGAACAAAAGAAAAGAACAAACGAGATAACTTTATAACTTAATCGCTCTCTTTTACAATGAATTGTGGGATCTGTGTGGCGATGGAATCTAACTAGTAGTTCTTTTTGACGATCTGACGATGAACTCTTCTCTTTAAGATGGCGGCCGACTGTAGAACTAATCTCCTCTGGTCTTGATTCGTTCAAGGCTCTATGCGTAACTCGAACTTCTCCAAAACTCCAGAAAAAGATCGATGATCATCTATGGATTGATCTATTCTTAATTGATGATCCCTAAAGTCTCCTCAAAGAGGGTATTTATAGACTTTAGTGGTTATCAGAGTTTCCATAGGAATAGGAATAAAGATTTCCATAGGAATAGGAAAAGAAGGTTTTTATATTCATCAAGGATTCTAATCAAATATTTAATATTGATTTAAATCTCTTGATTTGGAATTCTGATTGGACTCAATTTGGGTATTGGATAAACCTAAATCTCAATAACAATCAATTTAGAATTCTGATTAGACTCAATTTGGATATTGGATAAGTCCAAATCTCAATCACAATCAGTTTAGGATTCTTAAGAATCTGCTCACGTGGAGTTAAATACTCTAAACGCAGAACTAAATTCATCAAAATGCGGAGCTATGGATTAGCTCCGCGTTTTGCTCAAACGCGAGGCTAAAATAGCCAAACACGGAGCTACGGAGTTAGCTCCGCGTTCTGTGTAGAAAATTCCTTTTTACTTAGAAATTTTCACTGCCAACATTATTTTTGTCAAATCAAATCTGAAGATTATGATTGTACCAAATCCATAGCAACAGCATCATGCTCATAGTAAAATGATCATAACTTTTACTCTAGAATTTCAATTGAGCTTATTAATGTTTATTGGAAAGTTAATTGAATTCTCTCCAATTATACAAAATCGTAGCTTGTAAATCCATTTTGTGCTAGTTAAAGAAGACCCAAAAATCTAACTATCCATCAAACTTCAGCAATATATATATATATATATATATATATATATATATATATATATATATATCCGTGCATGTTCAATTTGACTTATGATATGATATTTATGTATACATTTCAAATTACTCTTGTTATTACCTGTACATGTTGATTTCAGACCTATCATAACTCATATCTTGGCATACATTCCATATTCGTGCATTTACCATTTGATACAAGATATAATATGCATGCACGCATGCTGATTTGTGCATATTATTGTTTTTACATGTTATTCTTATTTAGAAATGATACCTCACATATGTAAATATATTCTATTACTCTTGTATTTGCAAGTGTTACTTGGAATCTCTTTTCATATTAACATGCTATTGATACATACATTCTATCATATATGATACCTTGATATATTGATACTTTGTATATATTACATTGTGGGAGTTTATAGTCATATCTGAACTCACCTAAAGGCGTGCCATCGGTTCGCGTGGAAACTGGCACCATTTCTTTTTAAATTCAAGTATCGGCATGTTATCCGATTCGCGTGGAAACCGGTACCATTTCTTATTAAATTCACCTATCGCCTACCATCCGATTCGCATAGAAACCAGTACTATATAATTCTTATTACATTTGTCTATCAGCATGCTATCTGGTTCGTGTAGAAACCGATACCATATAATTTTTATTAAATTCACCTATCGGCGTGCTATCATATTCGTGTGGAAACCGGTAGCAAATGATTCTTATTAAATTCGCCTATCGACGTGCTATCTGGTTCGCGTAGAAACGGGTACCATATGATTCTTACTAAATTTGTCTTGCAGCATGTCATTCAGTTCGTGTGGAAATGGTACCATATATTTTTTGTTAAATTCGCCTGTTGCGTGCCATCTGATTCATATGGAAACCAGTATCATATGATTCTTGTTATATTTGGTATAGCTTGTCACTTGATTACGTTTTATTATACACACTATGTAGCATATGATTCTTGTTACACTAATTATACCATGTGCATCTTGATTCATGCTCTTTTGAGCATACTTTAATATCCATACGCATAAATCTTTTATATTGTTTTCTATTAGCATGCCCAATACACATTCTTTTATGCGTCCTATAGAATTATATGAGTTTGGATTTGTATTCTTATTTGGGTTCTGATCCTGGAATTATCACATCTCAGGTCTACTAGCCGAGACAGAGGTGGAGGGCTAACCCCTTGAGGATCCACATTTTCAAGAGTTGGCAGAGCGCCAGTAGCCATCCTTTCATAAGATTCTTATCCTTTTGTGTATGTATCATTTTGGTCTTTATATGCGCATATATCTTACTTTCTAGTTCGATCCGTGGTATCCAAATACTCCTGTATATATTCAGTTTTCATGTTACTCTATTATAATACTATACTCGACTCTATATAAACAACCTTTTTGAATGCATATTGATTATCATTACAGTATACCCATTTTTGGATATTACTATACTCATTGCTTATGATGTAGCGATATATTCTGACCTGTAGGATATATCTCATATTTATGCGCTTTTATATCTCTTATATGTGGTTTATTTGAAAAAGAGGAAGAAAAAAAAAGAACTCTTGCACTCCGGTATTGAGAGTGCCCGTAGGTGACACCCTACCTATTATTGGGACATACACTTGGGCCCACCTATAAGGGTTTGGGGGCATCTCCTATTGGGTGTGTCCCTGATTAGTTCATCTATTGGTTTTTTTGTCAGCTCCCTGGTCCCTTTGTATTCCTGCTCCTGTTTGTTCATATTTTCTTCCTCTTCCTCCAGTCTCTCTCTATCTGTTTCATGTTATATTATGCATATCATATACCACATGATTCTTGTTATATTTGACATACATTGTTACTTGATCACGTTATACTATATATACCATGTATGTCATGATTCATATTATATTTAGCAAACTTTAAGATTCATATGTATAAATCTTTTATATTGTCTCCTACTAGTATGTCCCATATATATTCTTATATAGTTCTTATATAATTACACAACCTTGGATTTATTCTTATTTGGGTTCTAACTCCTGAAATTATTACATCCTAGATTATTGATAGAGACAGCGGTAGTAGAGGAGGACCAAACCGAGCGTCAGTAGCCGCTTTTTATAGGATCTCCATTCCTTGTGTGTGTGTGTGTGTGTGTGTGTACACGAGAAAAATGGAAATGAGCTGACAGCTCACGCAAATTATCTGAGCTGCAGTTTATTTCTACTATTTCGTATAATCTTTTTTTTAAAAATTCTTTTGGATTATGATGTCGACCCCCTAGAGTTTACTCATACCCAATTTCTTAGGTTTTAGTTTTGATTTGGTCCTCCATTAATTAACACAAAATTAACAGTTTTCAATGAATAAAATATTTTGTATGCACTTGATGAAAGGGCAAATGAACTCCAAAATTTATGAAATTTAATTCAAAAGAAATTAAGAAGGTAGAAATAGTAATTGTAAAAAAATTTTGAAAAAAAAATTATTGGATCATTATAGTTTTGCCGCTAGCTCACATAACTTTTCTGAGCTGGCGGCTCACCTACAGTAATCCATATATATATATATATATATATATATATATATATATATATATATATATATATATATATATATATATATATATATATATATATATATATATATATATATATATATATATATATATATATATAATTTTGGCTTGTATATGCATATGCATATTACTTCCTAGTTCTGTCCTTAGTATCTGAATACTTTTGTATTTATTCAGTCCTTATGTTGTCCTATTATGATACTATACTTGACTGTGTAGGAGCAATCTTTTTGTGTACTTATTACTTATCATTTCAATATACATATTTTGAATATTACTATATTTATGCATGTGATGTTATGGCAGATAGATTCAGATATACGGTTTATATCTAGGGTTTTTTACATATTTGTCCCTTAAAGCTTTAAAAATTAGAATTTACTCCCCCAAATCTTTATATTTATAATTTAGTCCCCCAAATCGTTTAAGTTACCACAATTTAGTTCATAACCATATTTTTGACCTGAAATTTCCATTATACCCCTGAGTTACTTTATTTTAGTCATCCATTTCTTCTTCCTCCTATCTTCCTCTTCTTATTGGACTCCTCTCTCCATTCTTCTCCTCTCTCTCTTCCCTCCCAGTTAATTTCTAAAGTGAAGTAACTCAGAAGAATCCAATAAGAAAAGAGAAGAGAGAGAGAGAGAGGAGAAGAATGGAGAGCGAAAACCCAATAAGAAGAAAGGAGGAAGAGAAAAGGGAGGACTAAAGTGAATTAACTCAGAGATATAATGAGAATTTCAGGCCAAAAATATGGCTGGGGGACTAAATTGTGGTAACTTAAAAGATTTGGGGACTAAATTATAAATATAAAGATTTAGGTAACTAAATTCTAATTTTTAAAGATTTAAGGGACAGATATGTAAAAACTCCTTATATATAATATTTTCGCACTTCCATATTTTTTGTCTGTGATTATATGGAAAAAAAAAAAAAAAAATAGTCTCATGCACTTAGGTATTGAGTATGCTTGTTGGTGACATCCTATTCATTATTAGGATAGACACTCGCGCCCACCAGCATAATTTGGATCGTCACGTAATCCAATTGTTCTAGGGTCTCCTCCGATAACTCGAGGACACGCGTGAATTTTACGAAGCTCTTGCTGAGGTCGCATCGTTTCCTATTTTGAGGGGGAATCATGTAATCACCAGCCATGCCAAGATAAGGAATCGATGAGAGAAGACATTCTCGTTACCCATCCATCTATAGACCATGAAATTTGCCTTGTGTCAGCTACAAGGAATCGACATTCTTCCCAACGCGTGGTCCAAACCGTCCGACGAGGGGAAGCGCGCGTATAAGGAACTAATTTCCCCTATAAACTAGAGTTCAGTCGTAAGCCACGACGGTTGCAGATCGATTGCTCGCAAACATTGTATCATCTCCTCCGTTGAAGATTCCCGACCGGGGAAAATCACTCCAATGATCCTTGAGAGTCGCACTTGGTCCTGGCAGGCTTGGTCTGATGTGGGGATGAAGACTCTAGGTTTGGATGTTGCTACAAGGACGACATCCTTCTTGGGTATGCTGCGGGTTCTAACCTGGTCCCTCGTCTCTGTCGATGTGGAGTCTACAGATGAGTGAACTTCCTCGTATTTGTTCATCGTGTCATCGGAGATTGAGGGCGCCGTCGAACGGCGAACGTCCTCCTTCCTTCCCTGCATGATGACCGTACAATTGTTTTTGGAAGCATGAACAACGCAGCGGGGTATCGCTGCCAGTTTTTTGTGCATCTTTGTTGTCGTCTCGCGTGCTTCCAGCAGCAAGGGGCACCCGGAGACCTAGCTGTTTGCAGTAGCAGCAACGCACAAAAGGACATTCGTCCCTGAAATGACCATCCTCGCGCATATCCAACAAACAACGGGCACATCATCGGCGATGCACGGCTTTTCTTGACACCCAACAGAGTCGAAATAGTTGCTCTGTCGTTTAGCGCAGCATTGTGTCGAAGGTGTCGCCTTTGTTGCGGCGTCTATGGCGAGGGTTGGGCTCCTGTCACTATCGCTGTCCATGTTTTCTCCTTCATACGACCATATAGACAAACTAATTATATTAGTCATACCATATCACCGGTTATTTATCAACACATAATCTCAGAAGAAAGAATATGTCAACTGAATGTGGAAAGAGAACACCTAAATTATCAGCTGAAATTATGGACGATCCCATGCTCATGTTAGTTCAAATAATAATAATAAATGGAGATTATATATATATATTACGTATATAATATAAAACCGTCCAAGTCCAGCCATGATAAGTCTGTAAACTGAAAAGCAGCATTAAGTCATTGTTAGTTACACCTCCTACCATCACTATCTCCAACTCCCTCTCCATCTGTCCCTATTCCAGTGACTCCAATCCATTATCCGACCAACCTCCACATGTGCCAACGTAGCATTGAAGTAATAACTCATACTGTCTCTTTAATTATGAATCCTACCTAACAGTTTTGTATTACGCGGGACTCAAATTAACCAACCTTAATTGGCTGCTAATCTACATGCATATGTTTTTCTCAGTTTTTTTTTTTTTTTTTTCCAATCTTATTGCTATATACATGGATGTTTTGTTGAGTTTTTTCAGTTATAATTTGTTTTTTTTTTTTTTTTTTAAATTCTGTCATAGTTTGTTTATCAGTTAATGCACCAAGCATCCCCACCCCAGACACCCAGAGTTGCCTCCCACAGAAATAAATACAAAAGGTCCGGGGCGGTTTCTTTTCTTTCTTTTTCTTTTTTTATTTTTAGTTTTTGCCAACCCGAATCCAACACGTATTATTAATGGAGTATCACATTTCATAACAGGCTTCTGCAACCTCATCATCTTGATCCCGATGGCCATGTGATCAATCTAATATGAGACCAAGACGGGGAAAGAAGGAAACAGATCCTCTTGCTATGTAGTTTGTACTCTTCTTCTTCTTCTTCTTCTTCTTCTTCGTATTCCCATTCCTATTCCCTTTCTTTTTTTATCTTAGATTACAACAAAATATATAATAATAATTTTTTAAAAAAAGAAGAAGAAGAAGAAGAAGACGGAGTTCCTTTTCTTGCCCTCTTTCTCTCTCGCTTACCCTTTTCCCAATGGGGATGGGAATGGGGATGGGGATGGGGAAGAGAAAACGCTTCCCATTTCCATTTCAGCCCTTTTTTCTTCTTCCTCTTCTCATCTTCCTCCTGTCTTCTGCTGATCCCGCTGCTGCTGCTGCTGCTGCCGGCGGCGGCAGCAAATCTGACGCCGGAAACAGCAATGCCATGTCGGATCTGGCAAAGTCCCTTTCCAACGTCCCCTCCGACTGGAAGTCCTCCACCGATTTCTGCGATTGGTCGGGGGTCGTCTGCTCCTCCGGCCAGGTCACGTCCCTCAACCTCGCTCAGAAATCCCTCTCCGGCCGCCTCCCCGCCTCCTTCAATCAGCTCTCCTCTCTCCAGACCCTCAACCTCCAGCGCAACCAGATCTCGGGCCCCTTGCCCTCCTTCTCCGGCATGGCCTCCCTCCAGAAGCTCAACATCGACACCAACTCCTTCACCTCCCTCCCTCCCGACTTCTTCTCTGGCCTCACCAGCCTCCAGGAGGTCTCCCTTGATGACAACCCCTTCTCCCCCTGGACCATCCCCTCCGATCTCTCCAAATACGACAGCCTCCGCCATTTCTCAGCCTCCAACGCCAGCATCACCGGCACCATCCCCGATTTCTTAGGCCTCCTCTCCGGCCTCGAGGACCTCCGCCTCAGCTACAACAGCCTCACCGGTCCTCTCCCCGCCTCCTTCGCCGGATCCAGCATTAGAAACCTCTGGCTCAATAACCAAAAGTCCCCTGAGAAGCTCTCCGGCAGAATCGACGTGATCCGGTCCATGAACCAGCTCTCCTTGCTCTGGCTGCAGTCCAACAGTTTCTCTGGCCCCATCCCCGACGTCTCCAATCTCACCGCCCTCTCTTCCTTCAATCTGAGGGATAACCAGCTCACCGGTGTGGTTCCGCCGTCCCTTGTTGCCTCCAGCACGCTCAAGAATGTTTCCCTGTCCAACAACAACCTGCAGGGCCCCTTCCCTTCGTTCGGTGGCAGTGTTGATGCGGATGTCGGCAAGGGGAACAACTTCTGCAATGATAAAGCTGGGCCTTGCGATCCCAGGGTGACGGTGCTGCTGGCGGTGGCTGCTGGTTTCGGGTACCCCAAGAACCTCGCCACCAATTGGAAAGGCAACAACCCCTGCGCAGGTCCGTGGACCGGCATTGTCTGTGATACTCAAGGGAATAACATTCTGGTCCTCAATTTCGCCAACCAGCACTTTGCCGGGACAATCTCACCGGACATTGCCAATCTCACCTCGCTCACCAAACTGCTGCTCAGCAACAACAGCCTCACAGGTCCAATACCAGACTCGTTGGCCACATTGAAGAGTTTGCAGGTTCTGGATGCATCCAACAATGATCTCTATGGAAAGGTGCCTGATTTCAATAAATCAGTGACGGTCAAGTTAGGGGGCAATCCTCGAATCGGCACAGAACCTGGTCCTGGAACTGGAGGAGGAGATTCCGGCGATGGTAAGTCTCCGTCTGGTGGGAGTGATTTACCTGGTTCATCTGATACAGTTCCGTCTGGAGGACAGTCTGCCAGTAAGTCCAAGTCAGCTGGCTACACTGTGGGGATAGTTATAGCTGTTGTCGTTCTTGTTGGATTTTTGGCAAGTCTTATTTACTACATTTGCCGTAGGAAGAATGCCAAACCATTCAAACCGGTAATGACACAGAGCCCATCAAAGGAGCTCCCGGACACCCAGCTTAAGGTCGGAAATGCATCTGTGAGCATCGGAGCTCGGAATGAGCTTTTTGCCCATGGCAGTGGTGACAGTGTACTCAGTACAATTCCGATCGAGGACCTGCACAGGGCTACCAACAATTTCAGTGAGGCCAACATTATAGGTGAAGGAGGATTCGGAGTGGTGTACAAAGGGGTTCTTAATGGGATGGCGGTCGCAGTTAAGAGGAGTTCATCTGAAACTATGGGTAAAAAGACTGGGGTCGCAGAGTTTGAAGCTGAAGTTCATGTTCTTCAGAAGACGCGCCATAGGCATCTGGTTAGCTTCCTTGGTTACTGCAGAGATAACAATGAAAAACTATTGGTGTACGAGTACATGCCGGAGGGAACCCTGGGGCAGCACTTATTTGACCGAGATTCGAGCAAGTATTGTGCTCTTAATTGGAGGCAGCGCCTGGTAATTGCTTTGGATGTGGCCAGAGGGATAGAATACCTGCATAGCTTGGCCCAGGAGAGTTTCATCCACCGGGATCTAAAGCCTTCTAACATACTTTTGAGCACGGATTTGAGAGCCAAAGTATCAGATTTTGGGTTGGTCAAGCTCGCTGACAAGGAAAAATCTGTCATGACACGCTTGGCTGGAACATTTGGTTATCTTGCTCCGGAGTATGCTCGTAAGTGCTTTACATTCTTGCATCTTGATACTAATAAAACACACATGCAATGTTTCTATTCACACACACACACACATAGAGAGAGAGATGTGTGTGTGTGTGCATACGTATGTATGTATGTACACACACACACACTATATATATATATATATATATATATATATATATATATATATATATATATATATATATATATATATATATATATATATATGATACACACACATATACATATATGTGTGTGTGTGCGTGCGCGTGTGTATGTATACATATATGTATATGTATATATGTCTTAAAATACAAAACAATTTCTCTCAACTCTCACCACAACTTCAGAGTAAGAGACAAGATGTAGTGTCTCGATTTTCAGCTGAGACAGAATATCAGACAATGGCACACACTATGTGTGAATTGTTATGGTTAAAAAACTTACTGACTGAATCTGGGTTCAATCCGGAAAATCCTATGCCTATGTACTGTGATAATCAGTCAACCATCTATATTACTCAAAATTTAGTGTTTTATGATCGTACTAGGCATATAGAGACAAATTGTCATCTGGTTTGAGATAATTTGGTTAAAAAAAAAATAATATGTACTCCGTTTACTACTTCATCAGAACAATTGGTTGATATTTAAGCTAACGTTGCATCACCAACTATGTTTTCTAATATATGTAACAAGTTTGGTATGATTGATATTTATATACTAACTTAAGGAATAGTGTTAGATTAGACTACTATATTGTATTTGAGTTTAGTTTGAGTTTACTAACACATCGCCTGTTTAGTGGTTTATATAGAGTTGAGAAGTCTATAAATATATGTATCCTCTGACTTATAATAATATGTAGATTGAGTTTTGGTTTTGATTACTTAATGACATGTATATATGGGAATTACTATAAAAGAGTTGTTAGTGCATGAAACTTATGTAAACTGTTAGCAAAAGAATAATAACTACTATTTAAAATATATATATATATATAGATCATATTCTTTACCTCCTTGGTAGGATCAAATTTCACTAGTTTGGAGTTCATATGTCATTCTATCAAGTGGATATAAAATGTTGTATTTACTGAAAATCGTTAATTTTTTAATATTATATGGAAAGCCAAATCAAAGCTAAACTTCAAGAAATCGGTTTTACGAGGAAACCTTAGGGGTTTGAGATCATGATCCAACAATATATATATATATATATATATATATATATATATATATATATATATATATATATATATATATATATATATATGCTCGTGCATGCGTCTGTCCGTGAGAATGTATACATAAATTAAATGTCATAAAAGCCCAAAACAAGGAAATGAATGGAAAATATCAAAAGCGTTAATCCTAATAAGAATTTCAGGAGAACCAAGACTACAATGTTAAATCTTATAAATTTCACATTATTAACACATAGACCACCTTAATGCTGAAAGCTCATTGAACCTATTCCACCATGTAATTTTCAAGTTAGGTCTTTGAGTTCTCAATCCATGCTTAATCATGGAAAAGAGAAGATTTGAGCTCTATTCAAGCCTTCAAATAGTCTCTGACTCATCGACAGAAAGAGGCAGTGAGCCAAAAATTGGGACAAATCAATTAAGGACTTAGGGCTTTCTTGAGATTTTTATGTGAAGGGTTCTGCTTGAATTAGAATCAGGTTTCAGGGTCAGGCAAAAAGAAAAAAGTGGTGCTGAAAGCAATGCTTAATGGGTCTATGTGGGCGTGTAAACCGCACATGCCCACTAATGCAGCCAGACTACATTATGAGGGTGCATAGACCAAAGTTTGGTGCAGTTTTTGACCTCACGATTACGTGGCCACACTGTTTTTTAGAACACTAGGCATGGCAACACTACCTTTATCCAACCCATTGCCATTCCTACTTACGACTACATCTTATGGTAGACGTATTCACACTACATAGATGAAAATTGATAAGTTTTCTTTATACAATTTTGACTCAACATTACTCATTGCTATTTACTAGACTCATATGTGCTCTTTAAATACATAGCCGTGTCCCTAAATCCTAATTTTCAAGGATTTGTTGTGTTGTTGCGTCCTTACCATATCATATTATTTCCCTTGTCAGCAACCATGCTTCCTTGATCCAAATTTCGTAAAAAATTACATATAATTACCTTTTATTACTTTACTAGCATCCTACATGAGGATTGATGATGGTTTTTGCTACACACAATTGTTACTTTGTTTTACACGACACCATTAAAAGTCAATGTCCACTTTTGACTTATATAATCCTACTAAATATTTCTATCTCTATAATGTGAAGATGTAGAATATTGTCTTGTAGTCTAGACCCTCAGTTCCTTAAGAAGCATGTATACTTTTCATTTATGATATTTCTACCTTGCCACTTGAAAAATGATGACCTGTCAAAACTTTAATGACAAAAGCCCATTAATTTTGATGGATAATTGGCTAATATAGTTGGGGGACTTATGATGTGAAAGGGGAATACCTATTAGAGTCTCAGGCCTAATCATATTTAACTTTGTATCCATCTCATATCCCACAAATCTTAGCCACTGTGCCTGATAACATTTCTAGTGACAAAGGCCAATTTCAATGGATATTTGGCTAAAACTCTTGGTGACCCAGCAGGGGAAATCTATATGGGAGTCTTAGACAGTTAGGAATAATAATATTTAGCCATTTATATATTCTCTTATCCCATTTGGGATTAATCCTTTTGCTTCTTTGACATTGCCCCTTTATTTGTGCTTCTTAACATGAGCTCTTGTAAGAGGGGCTTTAGCCATGACCTCGAATATCAAGACAAATATGCTCTTAAACCCTCTTTTGGATATGACACCAAGAAAACCTGTCAAATGTGTTTCTTACCATTCTCCTTAAAAAAATATATGTATGGTCATATATAATGAGTGTGTTATGTATAAATCTTTTCCACATCAGTAACTTTATGATGGTTCACATTTTCTCCTGATCTCTTTTTCTCAAGTTTATAAAGATATAAACCTATTCTTAGCTAGATTTATATTTGAACAACTTGAAACCTATTTTAATTTGAACCAGCAGATCGATATTTCTTATGGTAAGTAACATTTTTTTCTTAAAGCTTTCATATGTGCTACTTGCCAACTTGACAACTGTTTATGGGATCAAATTAGGCAAAGTTCAACTAAGGTGCATCCCTTCTGCTTCACTCGGAGCTTCTGTGCTTGATTATCATGTCTCTACTTCGAGAAGGGAGGTCTAGTCCTAATAGGACATGAACCTTTTGATTTAACTTATAGGATTAGCATAAAATATAAATAATAAAAGAAATTTTTAAGCTTTTGAACTGGTTATTCTTCTCTACTAGTCAGAAAAAGAGATCTCCATATGCATTAACATTTGCTAAACTTTAAAATAGTTTAAGAGCACTCAAAATGCATTGATATATACTCCATCTATTAGTTGGTGGATTCACTTCATGGAAAGGTCTAGACTTCAATCTGGAACTTTGTAGTACGTGTCACTCTGGATACTCATCTTTAGCAGTCAGCACAAGTATTTTCCATGTGCTTCACAATTTACAAGTTCCAAGTTCTAATGAATTTTAACTACACTAAAGAAATTTGTAGCCGCAATGATGCTCCTTAGTTGGTGGCTTGACTTTTTGAAAAGGCATACACTTAGATCAATGACAGTTATTAGACTATCGATAAAACCATTTTTTTTTTTCTTTCTGCAAAGAATGGTCAATATGCTTACATGATAATCCCCACAGTGGGGAGAAGGAACGCAGCCCTAATGGGTAAGAAATCTCCCAGATTGAGACAATGAAACTCTTCGTTATTGAATCTCACAACGAACCCTCATTTAGCTTCCTTTCTCAGGCCCTGTAGTGCCATGAGTGAGCTTTCATGTCAGGACTAGCAACCCCCATACGCTGTGATCTCAAGCCACTGCGCACCATGTCATTTCCCTTCTAATTTTAATTCAAAAACCCCTTCAGCACTGGGCATCGAGAGATTCGAACTGATGACCTCCCACTATGGCAGGAGGTGTCAGCCCCATGAGCTATGCTCATGTGGCAAACCAAATTTTATTTTTATAGCTCTGGATTCACCAAACTGGTTTCTGTCTAAACAATGAGAGCCTAGACTTGTGTTTTCTGAGCTCTCTAAGTGAAAGGAGATGAGGATGGAGATTTTAACTTTAGAAAGACTTAACGTTGCATGCATTTTATTAAGTTATTTGTATTAAAATATTCCTATGGTGCATGTGATACTTTTAAATTAATCATTGAGTGGTATACATATCAACGCTTGACTGCTAGAGTTTATAATCGTACTTCTGCACTCTCTTTATCAATATCTATTCTGTCTAATGCTTATTTACCATCCATACCATCCATTCCCTAATTAATCAATCTATTTATGCACTTGCTGGCATGCTTATCCATGAGAGACCCATGCAAAGAAGGGATAAAAAAGAAGAGGAAGAAAGCTCGTTAATCATATGTGATCTACATTTATTTTGTTGTCTACTGATATATGCATATTTTATGTGTGGGTTAGGTGGGTCCGTGCACCCCTGCAGGCACAATTCAAGGGGGAAATTGAAAAAGAAGAGCATAATTGAATCATCTGCAATATAGATTTATTTCCTTTTTTTACTCATTATTCATGAGATACATTCACCAATTCTATGACTGTTATCTTTGAAAACTTAACGGTTGTCTGTGATAATAGAATTTGATTCTCTCTTTTCTGCTCTTCCTACAGTAACTGGGAAGGTCTCAACGAAGGTTGACGTTTATGCATTTGGTGTGATCTTAATGGAGATAATTACGGGGAGAAAGGTGCTTGATGAGTCACTCGGAGAGGATGACGGCCATCTGGTCATGGCCTTCCGAAGATATATCATTAACAAGGAAAAGTTCTTGAACTTTGTTGATTCTTCGCTCGTTCTTGATGAGAAAGCATATGAAAGCATTTTTCAAGTATCAGAGCTTGCGTGTCATTGCACTGCCCGTGAGCCCAATCAGAGGCCTTCTATGGGGTATGCTGTCCAGGTACTGAGCCCCCTAGTAGACCAGTGGGTACCAAGCAGTTCCAATTATGAAGAGGATTCAAATATGAGCCTCACCCAGGAGCTTGAGAAATGGCAGTCTGATTCTGACTCAAACTTGTTCTCTACCTTTAAGCCAAGTTCAAGCACAAATCATTACTAGAAACTTCATCATGGCCACTCCGTCAGCTTTCTCTCCCCGTGTGAAGGTATACGGATGAAACCAATCTGGTGATTGCTATGAAACGACCTTCAGAGCACAGTGGGGAGACAGCACAGGTACCCAGCAGGACGAGCATCCTAGTGCCATTTTCATGGGACTTGCCAGGGCCAGAACATGATATCCTCCATCTTGTATTAAATGAGCAACTGAACATATTGTTGTTCTTGTCATATTGACATCTTGTTGTCCTGATATGAGCGATGTTTTTCTTTCAATCACGAGAAAGTGATGTTGAATTATGTCTACCTTTAATTATGTGACAGAGCCTAACAGAAGTACCCATTTGTGACGTTAGTTAATTGTGGGAAGGATTTGTTAGTTGTGGCTGAAAAGAATATATCATGCATCACTATGATAAAGCCAATTGGTCTCTCGCTCATCGACTTACTGTATTGTATTTGTTTCGTTTGGAAATTTCCAATGATAACGGTATCGATTGGTATTTTTTTTGTGATTTTACCTGCCCTGATTTGTTAATGGTTTCTATTTTGAAAAATGTTTCTATATTTACTACTTCAATCTGCCATGGAATTCGCTAAGCCAGCTCTGCTCTTTGCGCAAGATTAATGAGCTTCCTTCTTGTATTGGGGACTACATGTGTTTAATTTGCAAGTTCTTTTCTATTCCCTCCTTTAGTGTCATTTGGTTTCCATGGCTTCCTTCTTGTGTTGTGTAGAAGGCATCTTTCCAGCACATATATTACTGTCACCATCTAGAGAGGTTAGCATACGAGTGATTGTGCAATATTATGACATGACAGATAAAACAAAATATAATTAACCAAAAGAAAAGAAAAGAAAGAAAGAAAGAAAGGATAGAACAAGATAGATTTAGAGTTCCTCGAAATATGAAAAATAAAAATGCAAATCCTAATTTTGTTTATGGTATTTGTAGATCTCGGTTCTTTCACTTGCCTATGAAATAATGATTCGATTCAAAGATAAGGACTCAATCCAATTTGCAAGTAAAATACGAAACTGGTATATTGCTATGAGGATGCAAATTGGTATGGGCAATCTGTGAAAAGATTTGAAACTATAAAGAGGTAAAGAAACTTAATTATTGATATTATGTTGGCAACTGCCAGCATCCAGGGGGGCACTTGAAAACCATCCACAGGTTGCAGAACCCCCCTCTCCCTCTACTCTACGCATGTCACTCCTATCAATACTTACAGGAGAATGCTCGAGGAGTTAGCAGCGAGGGGAGTGCATCTCTCAACTCCATGCGGCCCACATCCACTTCTCATAAACTGTTACTAGATTTTACTTGTATATCAAAAAAAAAATTAGATAACCCAATGATGTTTGCCTAATAGGAAAATTATGTGTCGATAAAAAATTTTCTAGGTTATATAAAACAATGTATGAGGTCTCATACCCTATTGTTCCAAGATTTCAAATGTATTTGCTATTGAAATAAAGGATGTGGAATAAATTTTCCTTACAGGTCAAGTTCCTGTGCCCAAAACAAAACCACAGTAAACTTCAGCTGCATGTATCAAAGACTTCAACTTCTACTCTTGAACCTCCAAAAGGCTTATTCCTTGTATCAGTAGTCTCCGTCAACCCACCAAGCAGCTCCTCATGCCTCTCTTGCTTATGATTCTCAGGTTTCTCAAGATACTTGATCAAGTTCAGACGGTAGTCGTAGCTGTTCGCTTGCTACAATTCCAAGTTTCTCCTAATCTTCCCCAGCAGCATGTAACACTACTTTTCTGCCTCATCGCTTACTCTCCAGATTGAATAGTATAATAAAATGCACGTGCAGCTAGCCGCATGAAGTACCAGAGT
Organism: Dracaena cambodiana; assembly: GCA_036321105.1. Taxonomy (NCBI): domain Eukaryota; kingdom Viridiplantae; phylum Streptophyta; class Magnoliopsida; order Asparagales; family Asparagaceae; genus Dracaena; species Dracaena cambodiana. The sequence goes on from JAYEPQ010000019.1 coordinate 233,455, forward strand.
TAGCTAGTGCGGCCATCACTGGCTGGCAGGACCTGGCAACCACAGAATCACCACCGACTTTTCCATCAGCTTCATCCCTAGGCTGATCTGATCAGTGACGGCCACCTTGTAAATTATATTGTACAGTAGCAAAAACTGGAAGAGAAACCTGACAACCAGAAGTATGTTGCTAGATCATTAAATAATGTGCTGATCGTAACCAATAATTCAGGTAAAAACTGAAACATTGGTTACGATCACAGTTCAAAGCAATGTTATTAGATTTCAGGTAAAAACTGATGGTAGTTGAAAAGAAGAACATTACAGTTTAAACCAATGTTTAAAATATCAGAATGAGTATAGGTATCAACAATATTGGTAATATCAGCACAATGATACCAATATTATATGGTATATCGCATAGCAGGTGTGTGTGTATTGAAGGTGTCTCCATAGGGAGTTTTGCCTATAGAGCCGCCCTTAAATCTCAACATAGAGGGTGTTCGTAGACGATCCAAATAATTAATTATGATTTTCATACTCTAAATAAACTCCGCCAGTGCTGTGCTTAAAAATTTATACTTTCACTGTTTATCCCAAGAAAGAATAAAGGAGGAGGATTGTGGTAGGCCAATGACTGTCCGCGTAAAACATTTTCACATATTATGACATGAGCCAAAATATAAATTTCGTTAGGGCATTACCTACTGAGTGACGCGCTATATCGGAGCCCGGATGTAGTGAAAAATATATGAGGGTTGCTAAATCGTCACCCAGAAGCGACGCGTCACATCGACGTCCGGATGTATTGTCAAATGTAAGAGAGTTCTCACATCTTAATGAGCGGGTGGGGGTAAAGAAGTTAGCTCATAAATATAAACATAGATTTCGGTTGGTATCGTGAAATATAAATTTCCTTACAGGTAAATTAGCAGAATTAGTTGATATTATGATTAGGAGAGCTAATATTTTGTGTGCAGGAGACTAAGTGAGTAGATGAGAAAGTTAAAGTCAGAGCTTTGAGATTATAAATTTTGGTATATGGGTAGAGATAGAAATTATAATAGGGTAGGTGTGATCATAGATAAGCAATTACTTAGGGATGTAGTGGAGATTAAGAGGAAGTGTGATAGAATTTTATTAGTTAAAATTAATTTAGATAGAGATATTTTTAATGTCATTAGTACCTATGCACCACAAGTAGGACTTAATGAATCCAGTAAATATCAATTTTGGGAGTATCTAGATGAGATGGTACAAAAAATACCCACTAGAGAAAAACTATTTATTGGTGGTGATCTCAATGGATATGTAGGAACTAGTCGTAATGGATTTGATATGGTACATTGAGGATTTGGTTTTGGAGAAAGAAATTAAGCAGGTAATTCAATTCTAGATTTTGTTTTGTCTTATGATTTGATTTTAGTGCATATTTGGTTTAAAAAGAGAGTTTCTTACTTGATTACTTTTAAAGTTGATCGAGTGCAAACCAAATAGATTTTTTTTTAACTAGAAAAGTATATAGAGCTAGTTGTATCGATTGTAAGGTAGTGTCAGGTGAGAGAGTAGTTTTAGATATTTAGATTAGAAAGAGATTTAGAAAAATTAAATATAAGTTAGATCCTAAAATTAAATGGTGGCGGTTAGAAAGTAATCAAAAAAAATTTGTAATTAGAGGAGTACAAAAAGCAGATTGGAGGGACCATGATAATTCTAATGTAATATTGAACAAAATAGCTAGCTGCATTAAGAGGGTAGCTAAAGATATATTTAGAGAGTTTAGGGGCGGTGCTCCATCATGTAAGGATACATCATTGTGGAATGAAGAGATAAAAAATATTATTAAGATCAAGCGAGACCATTATAGAGATTTGAAGAAGAATAATAATGATGATGGAATAAGTTTTAAGAAGTAAAAACTAGCGAAAAAGGAGGCTAAGAAAGTTGTTCGGTATGCAAAAACTAAATTATATAAACAAGTGTATAAGAAGTTGGATAATAAAGAGACAGAAAAGGATATATATATATATATATATATATATATATATATATATATATATATATATATATATATATATATATATATATAATTGCTCGAATAAGAGAGAGAAAGTTTATAGATTTATGTACTGTAAAGTGTATTAAAAATGAGGGTCAGACAGTTCTAGTTCAAGACGAAAAGATAAAACAAAAACGAAAAGATTATTTTGATAGATTATATAATAGTAGTTTTACTCAAGATTTGCGAGATGTTACTATTCAATATGAGGATATGAATCGTAGTTTTATGCGTAAAATTAAAAAGTTTGAAGTAAAAGAGGTTTTGAAGAGAATGAAATTAAGAAAAACTGTTGGTCCAGATGAAATTCCTACAGAGATATGGAGATACTTAGGAGGGATTGGTGTGAGGTGGCTGATAGATCTTTTTAATAAGATTTGGTAAACTAAAAAAAATATTAAATGAATGGAGGAAGAATACCCTAATATCTTTGTATAAAAATAAGGGTGATATTTAGAATTTTTCTAACTATCGGAGAATAAAACTAATGTGTCACACTATGAAGTTAGAGGTGCTTGATATGATTCACTCAATTAATTGCTCGCTGCAAATGTCTTGTTGGATTATTACAGTAAATGCACTTTGCTTACCCGCATATCTCATTTTAAAGGAAGCTGCATGCATCTATTCTTTTCTTCAGGGTAACTTAAAGGGTATTTACTTGGTGCATTCTGTTACCCGTCCGCAAGTAGAATTTTTCATTTACCTCACAACCTCGTATTTCTCGCAGATACCAAGTTTCCCATCATAATTTACAGGATGTATTCTGCTTTCTTGTTATGAGAACGAAAGATATGACACCATTTCAATTTCATCGCAAATAGGAGAATTAGAAGAGGTAAACGAGGTGAATACACCCACTACAGCCAAAAACACAACAGCAATACAAATTGCTAAATATATTCTAGCTGGCTTGGCTTGTCCTTATTAAGAAGAACAAAGTTCACACAATTAAGGACGTTTATACCACAAAAAGAATGAAAGGGACATGCTTCCACCCATAGTGTGTCTCAGACAGCTTAAGGACACTCAGCAATATTCTTTATATCAATTCCAGCCTTTATAATCATCGTTATAATCAAAGGCTGAGGTTTATTTATTCAAAATTTTATTATACATTACAGCTTTCGCCGACGAAGACAGCAGCAGAATATTTGCCTTTGATATGGAGCTAACGACATGCTCCCCCCTCGATGCTCACCATGAAATGACTCTATAACTCGCATATTCCCAGCTTCTCAACTAAAACCGAGGCAAACTCTAATTGACGTGCGTGCCACTCATTCTATTTTACTCTGCAAGCACCAGCACCATCAAAAACGCTCGCCTAGAAGAAAAATGGTGTTCAGTCCCCTCCTTGACCTTCGCAAGATTTATTTCATCTGTCTGCTCATCCTTCTCTTCTTTGCAAATATCATCACATCCCAGGCTTCCACGGACAATTCCACAGGTCTTTCATGCTGTTTTTGTCTCTTTGTTTTTTCTCAATATTCTCATCTTTTGCATGGTAGAATATTTGGTTTGGTTGCATTTAAATCCTAGGAATTATGTAGTAGAAGGCTTTTCTCGTGTCAACTCAGGTCTTAATTATCAAGCTCTGATGTTCGATTAATTTGGAACCTTAATCCACAAAACTTTATTTGACTTGTGAATAATGTAACTGCGACTTGCTTTTTTTGAATAGAGCTGTGCCAAAATTCATAACCAGAACTAAATGTTTACTGTACACCCATTCAACGGATATGGAAAGAGTGTATTGGACTCCATAAGATTAAAAAACAGGATCACACGGGGAGAGAAGCACAGGAAATTGGTAGAGCATCTGCTTGTCGTAAGGGCAGCCATAGTTTCGAGGAGTATAATCTATTATATTGGTAAGAATCTTTTCTCATTTAGGGAGGAGGGTGTTATTTATTCATCATACTGTTCCCACTCCAAAAGAAAAAAGAAAGAAAGAAAGAACAAGATTAAGGAACGCAAAGTTACTTGCAGAGGCTCGACAGTTTCAAAAATAAATAAATATATGGTTGCGAAAACTTTAATATCCTAGATATGTCAAGGATCAGACAGGCCGAAAAAGGAATTTGGCAAGTTGGTAGAACTCCTCTCTGGACAGACGCTATCCAGGTTTAAAGAAGGAAACAAGTATTTGGAAGTTTTCCCAATAAGAAGAGATGGCTGGAGAGATCCATAGTATAGTTCAAAACAAGATCTCATTAGCAAAATGAATGACCTTTGGTATCCAAGGAAATCAAATAATTTTTTGCAATAATCTAGGAAATCAATTCAGTTATTTTTCCTATATGCTATAACAACAAGATTCTTATTTATATGTTTTACATCTATTCTACATCAAAGAAACATCTTCAAAACTTAGTTTGGTTACATAAATATTGACCGTCACAAGAAGAAAACATAGTAGACGGAGATGAAATCTATTTCCTTAGTATCTCAACCTTGAAATTTTTCAAGGACACCTGATGACAGAGTAAAATACAACTTGAAATTGAATTGTCAGTTCAATACCACTAGAATATTGTTGCATAATAAGTTTCAGCCGTCAATTTCTCCTCCCCTCTTTCATATTGCTTACAGTAACCAAAATAAAAATCATTTTCTTACCTAACTCACTTCCATTTGTAAAACAGTTTTTGCAAAAGGGTTGGTGGCACTGTGAACCTGACTCTTTTTCTCTCCATACATATTTTTTTTTTTTTCTCTCTACCTGAATTTAGAATGATTGGGAACTTCGAAGCAACGTTGAGTATGACAATGATGAGCTGTCCTTTCCTAGAGCTAATTCAGATAGTAGTGTTGCAGCTGCACGCATTCTGTTGTACAGCAATTACTTCTTACCACATTACAGTAACTGGTTTCAAGATTTTACTAGTTTAATATTCTTCTACATTAGAAATCTATATTCAGCATCCAATTAGAATGAATTTCTGTAAGCATTGGGTAACACTCGTTAACACTTAAATTTCTTTTCTTTACTCTCAGTTTGTGCTCTGGATTTCACCAAGTATTCCTATACATACATAGGAGAATGTATCAACAGCGAGGATGATGAATTGGTAATATGGGGCAATGTGACAACAACCAGGTGCTGTAGGAACCTCCTCAACTCCTTGTCCCAAGCTCTTGCTCAATGGTCCATTCAATACCAAAGTATCTTCTTAAACCAACAAAGCTGGAAGAATTGCAGGTCTGACTTTCCAGTTCAAGGCAGAGCATCAATAGAATCATGTGGGTTTGGTGATCTATACCAAGAGAATGGTAAGTGCGGAGGATTCACCCTATTTTCGTTCAAGTCTAACTATCCCAAGCAATATGGACCTGCATCAGAGAACTGTGCACAGTTGAATGCCTCTGACTTTGATGATCAATGCGCTAAATGCGTGGGAGGGATATCCAATATGATAAATAGCATCATTGAGGACCTTAAAGTGCAGGGAGATGACGAGGAAGAAAAAGTATGCAGCATTGCAAGTGTTATTGCTGTTGCTTCTACTGGAATTGGAAATTCTACATGGGTTGAGAACTTCTATAGATGCTTACCAGCTATGGACACCAAGGGTAAGATAAGTATCTCCCCCTCCCCTCTCTTGTTCTTTCCTTTTATAGATATAAATCACTTTTGATGCCCACAGCCTCTCCATTTACTGAAACCCCTCATCTTGCTAAGACTAGCATACTGTCATCAAATTAATCTGTTACTAGATTTTGGAAAGAGCAACAAGCTTAAAAGGCATAATATAGACTAAAAAACTGGATTGATCTTAACATCTTGGTATTGAGTTGACGTAGCTCCATGACTTGGTTGAGACATTCAGCTTCAATCAATTATGGAGCAAAAGTGAATAACTTAATTTTTGTTTTTTTTATTATTATTAGGTGTGGTACTTTATTACAGCAAAACCTTCATCAATTCTGGTATCTTAAAATCAAGAAACTAATCCTTTGGCTTTTGGTTTTTGTTTTTGTCATAAATAGATAGCATTTTGTTGTCCCGTGAAAATTTGACTCAAAGTCTCCCCTCCATCAAACTTCCCCTTTCTAATAATGGCTAATCCTTCTTCTCAAAAAAAAAAAAAAATAATAATAATAATAATAATAATAATGGCTAACCCAAATTGGAGTTGATGTGTTCAAAAACTTGGTAAAATTATTATATTATTCATTTAAAGTGATTTTTAATAGGATAAATTGTTTGATTGTGTAGTAATTCATGTTATTTGAAGTTTGTTGAGAGCCTATTAATTGATGGAAACAAAACAAGCTGGTTATAAACCACTTTGTAGGATACTATTATTTACCCCTTTGTTTCCCATAAGTGTTTGTAAAGCTGAAAATGAATAGTATTACACATCTCAAAAATAATAGTATTTCTTATGTAGATCAGTAACTAATTGCATTCCCTCTTAAGGTTAGAAAGTCGGGATTATTCTACGAATTATATAGATGAAATGAGAACCATAAAGAAGAATATATAATTAGGACATACAATAAGCTTTCCAAGCATTATGATTTCATGATTGCTGCAGTCTCTCTATTTCCCATACCTTTACTGACCATTATTTGCTTATCCTTTTCTATATCCTCAGGTGCTCACATCGAAACCAAGCGTAAGTTCAATTTTCAACACAAATATAACTGATCTTCTCCAGTAGTCTCATGTCCAAATCACTCACCTACAGTCCTATTTATTTTGGCTATCAGATACTATCTTCAAAACAGTAATAGTAATATCTGTGGCAATAATGGGCATGGTTCTCTTGATCATCCTCATTAAACTTGTTACAAGGAAAAATCCCGATAAACCTGTTGAAGGTAATATCCCCAGATATGCAAGGACAAAATAAGATAACATGTAGAGCTTGTTTGTTAAAACAAACGCATACTGAAATTTTTCTTCCTTAATTTTGTCAATCTACAAGGCAAGGTAGTCAGTACATGGTCAGGTCTCTATAGATTTTCAAAAGCAGAGATTGAGAAAGCAATTAATTATGGAAATAGCAAAGTTCATCTAGGGTCTGGAAGTGCTGGTCAGGTCTACCAAGGTGTTCTTCCTAGTGGCCAGCTTGTAGCAATAAAGCACATATACAAGACGACAATGTCAGATTCTTTCACAAGGGAAGTTGAGCGCCTGTCAAAGATTCGACACCCAAACTTGGTTTGCCTCCTTGGCTGCTGCATCGAGAATGGGGATCAATATTTAGTGTATGAATATTGCAGCAATGGGAACCTTGCTCAGAATCTTTTAAGTAAGTTTCATAATTCTCAATCATTAAAAAACTTTGGTTTCCTTGTGTGGTTAGGACCTTAAAGCGCATTACACTTGTAACAGGAAGCGATAGAGTCCTTCCATGGGATATTAGAGTGACGATATTAAAAGATTGTGCGCTCGCTCTTAGATTTCTCCACACCCATCCAGATGGTTGTATAGTCCATAGAGATATCAAGGTAATAGCTTAAATATCACAAAAGAATCAGCAGGTATAAGTATCTAAGAATCCTCCTTTTTTTTTTCTACCGGTCCAACATGTTCATTTTATTTATGCTTGCAGTTAACAAACATCCTACTAACAGAAAATATGGAACCAAAGCTTTCAGATTTTGGTTTAGCAAAGTTGATTGGCATTGAAGAGAGCAAAGTTTTTACAGATGTAAGGGGAACCATAGGCTACATGGATCCTGAGTATATGACAAATGCCAAGCTCACAACAGCAAGCGATATTTATAGTTTTGGTATCGTGGCCTTGCAACTTCTATCTGGGAAAAAAGTGATAGAATTGGACATTCATGCTCGAGAAACATTAACAATGAAGGTAGCATTAATAATTTTGCACAAACATAACTCTAACCTATTGTGAACTGCTAACATACAAATACAATTTTCCTTTAGTTCTGACACTTCTCTTCACCCCCTACATGCAGGCCAAGGATGTCGCCCTGGGGAGACGCCCACTCCATGATTTTGTCGACACTCGACTGAATGGTGAACTTAATTTGAAGGATTTCGAGTCTATCTTGCGTGTTGCTGTCCTTTGTGTTGCTAGCTCAAGCAGAGGGCGCCCCACAACCAAGGAGGTCTATGATGAGATGAATAAAGCATGGAAAAACACATTCACCAGTGTGGTTCATCCTTAACTTCTGGCCCAAATATATTTTAGCATTATAGGGCTGACAAAGTACTGAAATTGTTTTATCATTTGGTGCAGCCTGCAGTATCTAGGAAAGAGACTCATCAATCCATGTCTGTTCAATCATCTACGTCACAATCTCTGTCGATGGAATTTTTGGAGGTTTAGCAATGGTGAAAGTTCTGGATAATCGCTACCCTGCGTATGTCCTTGGGCATTTCTCTTTTAACAGAATGACACCTTTTCGATGTCATTGCCATGATGAAATTGTGGGGTGTTGACAATGTATACAATTGGGTTGATCTTGGTGTTAAACAATGGACCAATATGTTATTTATGAGCCAGAGTTCTACAGAAAGATGTAATTTTATTTAAGAAATGTAAAAGTCGTGTTAATCTACGCACTTAATTTCTTGTACTCTTTTCTGGGTATTGGAAATAGGGTACTTGTAGCATCTCTCCTTTTACATAACCTGCATTGTACATCACCTTATTAAATTCTAAATCATCCAGCCCACGTACAAAACAGCCAGCCCACAGATGATAATGAGGATTTAGTCATATGGAGGTGGGAAACAACAGGCTTGTTTTCTGTGAAATCATTGTACAGGTTCCTTAGCTATGGGGGTATAAGATCAACACATGCTCCTTTGATCTGGGAGACTAAATGTCCCCTAAAGATGAGAGTGTTCTTATGGCCCGTGCATAAGAATGTGCTACCAACTGGGGACAACCTTAGCGAAGAGGATGGCAAGGCCCAAGTAGGTGTGTATTATGTGGCTCTAAAGAGGAATCTACGAAACATATCCTCCTCGATTGTGCCTTAAGCAAAGTTATTTGGAGAGAGGTGGTTAACAAAGTCAATGCGCAGATTAACTCGAGAAATTTGTCCTCCATATGGCTAGGGGAGACGATACGGGGGTAGATTAGTGCATTATAGAAGGATAGTGGCTGCTTTCGCTGGAAAATATGGCTGGAGAGAAAAAGGATAATCTTTTCAGATACAGCTCGTAGTGTAGAACATTGTATTTATCATATTATTGACAATATTCACACATGGACACATGTCTATGGAGGAGGGGATAGGAACCCACAGCCCAGCACCAGCAAATGCAGGTATATCAACAGGGAGATCACTCCAGAGAGCAAGAGCAATAGTGGACAATGAAGCCCAGGCAGAAACGGTTGGCACAGCTGGAGGACAGATAGCAGACAGCGAGGAGTAGTGACACAGTCTCCCAACATCGCAAAGCTTACCAAGCTTGTTGAAGACACTATGTATTGTGTTGTATTCTGTAGTTTGTAACTAACTATGATATGAGGTGGTGATGAACTTCTATCTATGTTCTGGTGAATGTAATTTAATAGAACACGGTGGGCTGATAACCCACTGTTTTGCTTATTAAGAAAATTTCTAAATTATCCAGAGTCAAGTTTTTTAATTCTCTATGAGAATAAGCTTAGATCAGGGAAACTAATTTTAAACCAAGTGAACGTGATATAAAAATGACAGGGATCTCTGCTGCTCTAGATCAAGTGTGGAAAACTAGCACACTTGTAATCAGAGTTGGCATGCAATCCCAAACAAATTGATGTACCGATACCAATTGAAAAAGCCAGCACACGCTAACTGCTACTACGGAAGTATGTGTTATTCGACAGATACAATATAAGTTACAATTATTAAAAATAATTAATCAATCAAATCACAAAATAAATCTCCATCTTAATTTTGGACAAAACACTACCAGTTAAAGCAGCTCCAACTTCATCAAAAATCAAAAGCACCAATTAAATGTATTTCAATTCATTTCCTACACGCTTTATCAAATCAATAATCATACATTATATTAGCAGGACATTTTACACTACATTTTTAAAAATTCAATTGGTTTAAATTAACACACATTGTTAGGGATTTTGATCATATATATGTGGCAAATCATGCCAAAACTCATGAAAATCCGGTTCAAATACTTGACTATAAGCCAAACTCAAAGTTGATAAAGACCAATACGATGGGTATGGCGAATACGCTAATTTGACAAAGCTACTGCGAGAATCTTAGGAAGATATCACTACAGAAGTGTAGAGCCCTAAACGAGCTTCGTAATGACACTAAGATCAGCAAAAACGAAGTTCGATATGACAATTATGATTGCTCAAATTTGGAAAGAAGTAGTAGCAAGAATTGATGAAGCTTGTGCAGTAAAATCAATTTCAATCCAAGTTTTGAACGTGATGCAGGTAAAACTGGAAAAATGTGTGTAGGAAGAAATTTAGATATTTGAATTTTCTTTCCAACAGCGTCTAAATCATCCAAATCAGACTTTGGGATCAAAAGTTACAACTATTTTATTGAAATGTTGTTGAAATGACAGTTGAAGAGATTGTCGACAGTCCACACTGAGACCTCACAGTAAAGGGTTGTTGAAGCAACCATTGAAATGATTTTAGATAGCGGTAAGGGCTGTTAAATGGACTTTAGATAATGGAACACAGCATGCTCGCAGGGAAGGTATTTTTGAGTGATTTTTTTATGGAATTTAAATTAGAATATGATTTTTTTATCCCTAAATTTAACTTCGACGGATATGATTAAAACGGATTTACACCCTCCACTTTTCTTCTCCTTTTTTCACATTTCTTTTCTTCTTTTCTTCTTCTTTTCTCTACTTTTTCCGCAGCTTCTTCATTGAAGATAATATCATACAGATTAAGACAGAGATTATTAACATAGAAAACCCAAACGAAGAAAAAACCACTGAAGAACTATACTATAATCTCAAGTTAATTATAGTGATTTAACTACAGTAGTTAGACAGCCACGACTGATTAATAATTTAAGATCTAACTCATCTACTAAACAGCCATAGATAGAGTTCTCCACTCAAACTATTTCAAACCTAGTAACGACTTACCACTCAAGATACAAATATAGAAATATTAAATTGTAAAAAATACAAGAAGTAGAAATTACCACAATCATATATTAAGTACTCGTCTATTGATTGGAGATGTTGATGGATATTAATCTCTACAAGTCACGAACCTAAGCGCCTTCTTTTTTATTAAGTATCTCTTTTTTTAATTATTGAGAAGCTATCTTTTCTCTCTTTTTCTTCCCCTCTTTTCTTCTTTTCTCCACTTTTCTTCTCTTCTTTTGATCTTTCTTCTCTTCTTTTCTTCTTCTTTTCTTCACATTTTCAATAGCTTTTTCATTGGAGATGACGGCATAAAATAGGATTTACTCCCTTCAAATAAATCCTCAAATTCTTTTTAATCATAACCGTCAAAGTTAAATCCAATGATCCAAAAGAAACCATATTCCAACTTAAATTTCATAAGTAAATCACCAAAAATACTTTTCCTATGTGTGTGTTATGTTCTACTGTCCAAAATCTATTTAACAGCCCTTACCGCTGCCTAGAGCCATGGCTGCTTCAGCAGCCTTTTACTGTCATGTCTCAGTTGACAGCCATTCCAACAACCCTTCAATACAACAGTTGTAACTTTTGATCCCGAAATTCGATTTTGTTTATTCAAGAAAATCAAAGCTCTAAATTTCTTCCTACTCAAATTTTTCTAGTTCTGCCCACATCATGTCCAAAACTTGGCTTGAACTTGATATTGTTGCACAGCCTTCATCATTCTTATTTCTGCTTCTTCCAAAATTTGAGCAACATAATTTTCAGGTCCAAATTCCGGTTTTACTGATCTCAGTGTCATTACAAAGGTCATTCAGAGCGCTATACTTTTATAATGACGCCTTTCTATTATTCTCGTTGTAGCTCTGTCAAATTAGCACATCTGCTGTATCCACAACCTTGAGTTTAGCTTATGCTCAGTATATGGACCAGATCTTCATAAGTTTTGGCACGATTTGCCACATATATAGGTTCAAAAATCCTAACAAAGTGTGTTAATTTAAACCAATTGAATTTTTTAAAAATATAGTTTAAAAATGTCCCGCTAATAGAATGTATGATTATTGATTTGATAAAGTGGATCGAAATATATTTATTTGGTGCCTTCGATTTACAATGAAGTTGGAGTTGCACTAACTGTGAGTGTGTTGTCCAAAATTCAATTGCTCCAGTGAGGGCTGCAAGCAACTACTTCACAAGTGCATTAATTCCAGTAGCTAAAACTGCAATTTAGGTTGTTCTTGCAATTTTAACTTTCTTTGCTGCATATAGAAGATTCTGAGACATTCATGGCTAAAGCCACATCTAAAATCCGACTCTCCTCAAGCATCAAGTTAATTTGGAATGAGCTTCCCTAAAATCAAACTCTAGACAAGTTATAGGTCAAGGCCTTCTCAATCCAACGTAAAATAAAATAAGGGAAATTTTCATGTAAGGCCCTATTCTGTAAACTTGTTACATATAGACACCTTAGTTAAAGAAATTATGTATTACACCCAAGAGTCTTAGAAAGATTTGCAGAAAACCCAGAAGCTCCACTTTACCTATGCAAATCCTATAAAGAAGAGTGATGATGATCAGTTCTACTACTAATGTAACCTTTAAGACTATTGCCTTCAAGCCGCCAAATTTTCCAAACCACTACGGCAGAACCTAGACTGATCGAAACCTGAATTGATCCCTCAGGTTCAGTCAGCGAATTGTTAATAAAACCATAAACCACTTCAATTCTTAGCAAGCACCTCAGAAAGGCTCAAATCTTAACCTGGTAAAAGTAATTGTTCAACACACATGACATCTACATGAATTCCTTAGAACTACATATTTTCAGGTTAGCAAAACATAACGACCATAACTCTTTCACATCCTACAACCATCCTGTTACCAAGTATCAGTGATCTTCAGGATTCAGATTAAAATGCCTTTCAATTTTTTCAAGAGATACATAAAAATTTAGTAGATTTCATGCTAGAGTTTTCAATGCTCTTTATTTTCCTTAAGGCTACACTCTTTTCCTTTCATTTGAAGTTAATTGTTTTAAGTTTCAATCATGAACAAAAGCCTTTAACATTCTAAGAAAACCTTCACGATTTCCTCAAACTTTATGAGGCTTTCAGTTTCGGCTCAGATTATATGTCAGGTTTATTAGCATGCTTTACATTTAATCTAATAAAACAATAGTTACCACGTTTTTCATATATGCTTCACGATTTCCACCAATTGCACTAAAAATCGACCTCGACAAGGTCGGCAGGGATGTTCCCCTGTCGACATTGTCAGCGGGGATGGACCTCTGCCGACCATGTTGACGGGGGCATTGCCTCGCCAACATGTTGGCAAGGTCCCAGCCCCACCGAGCAAGAGTTTCCTACTAAGCAACCTCCTTTTCTGCAGACACTAATGAGGCATGCTGGCATAGGGTATGATATAGTCTCACTAAAATGCTCTTAACTTTTGATCTAAGTCTCCAATTGAGCTGATTTTAGATTCATTGAAAAGAAGATTCAGCGATCTACAACTTCTATAGCTTGTTGCCTTTCTAACTCCCACTTTTTCTTAGTGAAATCATAACTTGAAGCTTGAGCTGCTGCACAATAGTAAGGTTTTTGTGTCGTGTTCGGTAAACCCATTATATCTTTTGATCCCGAATACCGATTATGTCCATCATAAATTCGCTTGAAAGAGAATTCAGTCCTTTACAACTCTCAGTTATACTTTTTCTTATAATTCTAATTATATAAAAAAATAAAAATTATTTAATTTCCCAGCGACGGAATTGTTGAAACTCCTCACAACTTGTTGTTCCCCTTTGCGAACCTCACCCAGCCGCAGGTCTTGTTTACAAACATTATCTTGATTTAAGTAGTGTGATTTTTACTATTATTTATTTTTAATTAAACTTCTGTCTATTGCTCATGCAATATTACACTTACACTCATTGTGCTCATGATAACAATGTTGTACCCACTCATGCTCGCTATATAACTAGTTCTTGCATTGTCTTGGTAAATTAAACCAACTAGGGTATGGGGGGAAATAAACAACGAACACATAACGTATTAAAGGGAGGTATCACAAGGTTGTTCAACAGACACAACTCCGTATTGCTATTATTCGGACTGTAGTCATGATCATAAAAATCCAGCTTATGTTGTGACAACGATATCACAGCTTACAATGTGATAATAACACTCCAATTTATAATGTAACCATGATACTCAAGCTAAGGATGTGATATGATATTTCGGATTTAGCTGTGCTCAAATTCTCCACTGCAGTCTCGGGTTTAGAGGATACTCCCTTAATATGTTAATCCTTCATTAGTTAGTTCTAATTAATTAAAAACACAAGTCTACTAAGTTAAATTTATAATCATGTTCGATACTAACAAGCTAGTTTTACCGCAAATTGTTTCCATACATTTGTACTTTAATTTCTACTAAGATATATATATGTGTGTGTGATATTATATTTGCATGTACTCAAATTATTTCTTGTCGGGTCTGATCCTTGTGTTTCCCTCATAGGACCAGGTGTTGAAGACCGTATAATAGAGGATAATAGAGGATGAGGCAGAACCATCTGTCAACGACCCTGACTTTCATGAGCTCGCCAACTACTAGAGCGCAGCAAAAGCTTCAATCTCTTGATATGACCAATCTTTCATCCCTCGGCTGTAATATTCGGCATTAAACTTGTAACCCTTTTGTATTGTGGGTAGCCCCTCTTTTGTCATTTAGGGTGCTTGTATCTAAATCCAATTGAGCTACCAACTGTTGTTGAGTATCTATACTTGTACTTTCTTTCAGCATTGTAATATAGTTAATGTTATCTTATGAATGAATGTTAGCAAGATCACATTCATATTACGTACATTTTGGTAATATGGTTCCTTATACAAGACCTCGTGTAATCATTTTTTGTGTATCCGTCGATTATGCATAAAAGAAATGGAAAATTCTATTATGCATCACCTAGAAATGGAAAATACTGCCAAACTTTTTTCGTGTAGTTTGGGGCATTACGGTAAGTAGGGCAAAAAAAGGCTATAATATGCTACTTATCACAGCAAAAAACATGAAAGAACATATATCACAGTAATCTGATTATAAATAAGTTGCAGAAAGAATGCATATCATAGATCAATTATTCCAGCAAATTACTGTGAAGATCCATGAAAGAAAGGCTATAATGCTACTTGGCAAATACAGCATTGTTGAGAAGTGATCAGCAATGAGCATAATTAATATTCATAGTATAACTATAATCATGCAACACATAGATCATAATATGACCCGCAAATTTCAAATCGAATCGAAGGAACATACTACCTGCTATCTCTCGATGGTAAAAATTGTTGCAAGAACAACCTCCATGCATTTTGGAAAAGTAATCACCAATAAGCATAGTAAGTTCATAATGTACCTAGCATCGCGCAAAACTTAAATCATGGAAGCATATATTTGACACACAAGGTCCAACCCAAGTAGAAAAGGGGAAAAGAAAAAAAATCACAATGGTTAGTTATAACATGAGAGTACCTGCTATCTCAAAATGTCTAGTTAATGAATAAGCAATGGCCATAACTGCTGCGAGAAAGAATACGTGCACAACATCCATTAGATTCTTGGTAAGTGTCAGACAACACGCATCCATTGGGTTTGCAAAGATTCATCAGAACTTCCTCAAACATCGACACTTGGATCATCTTTACAAACTCAATAGCTTCACCAAGGAAATGTAAAATCCCTTTTTTTGAGGCATTTTCTCGAACATCTGGCGGGTATCAGCCAACTACATCGACGTGGGTCTTCTCACCAAGGACAGCAACTAAGTAAATTTGCTGGTATCCAAAGTGTCCATTCCTTGATAAACCCATATTTCTTCTCTTTTCCACACCTTTTTTTTTTTCGCCCCCCTTCTCCTTTCACCCTCAGTCTATCATATCAATATTGTAGTAAATGGGTAGCTAGGGTGGGTTCGCTGTAGCTGTTGGGTCTCTCTAAATTCATCTGCAACATCTTCACCGCTCTATCAAACAACTCCTGAACATCATGCCTGCCTCTCGCTTGGTAGAATTGTGGGTAATTGGTTTCCTGTTTGGTCGACCCTCCATGGCGTTTGTCTTGATAAGAACAAGCTTAAAAACCACCCTCCAACAACGTACAATCTTTAATAGCCTCCAATAATTCAAGGATCCGGCCAATCGCTGTTGGTAAAAATCGATAATATTATATACTGCACAATCTATCTATTCACAGAAGCTGAAGTTCCATAACTCTTGAGTGACGGCGATTTCCGGCGAGTGACGGCGATTTCCGGCGAGTGTTTTCCGGCGACCAGGTAAGCGTCCTCCGGCGATCTCTAACCAAAAAAAAAAAAAAAAAAAAAAAAAAGAAGAAGAAGAAGAAAGGGGGAGATCCATCTTGCCTCAGAGAAGCTTCATCATAGGGCAAAGAGTGGGGCAAGATTAGTGGAGGCCATCCTCGAGATTACCTCTACAACTATCCTTACCTTCCACTGCAACCATTCTCGAGATTACATCGGGACCATGGAGTTCAACTGGGGTTGGTTGGGGAGAGGTAACAAACAGAAAGAGAGGGACAGCAGTGACGAAGACAAAAACCCAAAGCATCGCCGGCGCAGCTGGAGTGAGGTGGTCAAGGATTCGCCGGTTGGACCGGAGATTGCGGCAGCAAGCGGGACTTGTCATTCACTACCGAGTGCGACAGTCCCCGCGCCGAACTCTCCTGGGCTTCCTTCGGTGAACCTGACTACACTCAATCCATCCAGTTTCTATACTGGTGAGCAAGTACTCGCACTGCTAGCGGAGGCCAAGAAGGGGAAATATGTCCCTAGTGATGCCGACAGAGGAGGATGGACTGAACACAAATCCAAAAATACAATCAAAAAGGAGCGCAAGATGGAGAGTTTCATCTCAAAAAAGAGGAGGGTCAACTCACCAATCACCAATGGCTGCTGGATTTGTGGGAAGAAAGGTCACTACAAGGACGAATGTCCATATCTGCGCTGCAGGTTCTGCAAAGTGCTCGGCTACGTCATTGCGGAGTGCCCCTCGCTGCCAAGAAAGTTGAAGGAGGAGCCAAAAACATCAAGGAGGGACTCCGTAAAGACATCCACCATAGTTGCAAGAACAACTAGAAACTTACCAACTCAGGTCCACGGGGAGAAGAAGAGGGTAATGGCTGCTGCACGGAGTCTCGCCACCCCAAGGAGGGGGAGCACTGCTGAAAACAACCGCGCCATCCCCCGAGTATTCCTCCCAATGTCGGACCAAGCATCGACAGAGTTCATGCAATTGTCTGGCATCGTGGGAGTAATTGAACCAGGACATGGGAACCCGTCCGTAGAGGAAATGGTGAAAGGTCTGTGCGACTTATCAACCACATTACGGAACCATGATTGGAAGTTGTTCAAAGAGGGGAGGAATTACCTGGCTCGCTTCCCGTCACCGGCGGGATTGGAGGTGGCATTATGCCGGACCTCTATTCCCTGCAGAGGCTACCAAGCAGGGTTCAGAGTTGTGCGATGGGGAAATGAGGAAGGGGTGCGACATCACAAATTCCCGGTTAGGGCATGGATCGCAATCAGAGGAATTCCTCTCAATCACTGGAACCGAACTGATTTGAATAAAGTCATGTTAAAATTTGCTCGAGTTCTAGAGGTTAGCGACTCTACTCTTGATAAGTCTGATCTATCGGCGGCGAGGTTGCTCGTGGGTTGTGATGACATTGGATCTCTACCAAATGAACTCGAAGTTGTGATTGGTTACAAAAACTATAGGGCCGCAATATGCATAGAGTCCAAATTTTTGGAGGCACCAGAGATCAAAATTTCTCAGGAAGAAGGGGAATGGGCGGAGAAGAACCTAGAGGAACCTTCGGAACTCGCTAGGGGTGCAGTAGCGGTGGCGCCCACCCAGAATGGTGCTGGGAGGAAAACCACAGTACAGGGATTCTTTCAAAACCCAGGGGATACCCAAGTAGCCGCCGGCAAACGTCCAGCTCCGGAACAACAGGCCAATACCGGAAATTCGGCACTGTCGTTCCTAAATTTGGAGGTCAAACGACGGTTCAAGTGGACCAGGGATCTTTCGAACCCACCTGCGACCGGTGCTACGGCCAGCAGGGAGGCAGGTCAGAAAGATCTCGCCGGTGATTCGAAAACTCAAGAATCGGGTTTCGGGTCAACAAGGACGACGGGTACAAGACAAAAATTACCTGAAAATGGCGAGATGGATACAGTACCCGCAAAAGTGGGATGCAGCCTACCGATTACAGAAGGGAAGACAGATAAGGAAGGTCAGGGATTTCACTTTCACCTCGACGAGGGTGGCTCCAACTTCCCTCTGATCGTCCATGGTAAGGACGGCAAGCTCATTCTCGAGCAGAGTGGAGAAGAAGACCTCGGGCAGAGTGCGCGTCGGAGAGAGCACTCCCCCTCAAAGTCAATGGTTGCAGCGGAGAAGGAGGAAGATAGGGCAGCGGATGGGGAGGCGGCTCGGGCACCCGAAAATAGAATTTTGGGGAGTGAGTTGGTGCGGAGTGATTACATCATGGGTTTAAGGGTTGGACTCCATGGGCCTTCTTTTGTACATGGGCCTTTAACTGAAGCCCATAAGGAGCCTGGTTCAGCTGCAGCCTCAATTTTCCCAATTCAGCCCAGTGGCCCAATCATACAGTAGCAAGCACCCCTTCTACCTTTAATTCCTGGTCTTGACAGAGAGATTCTGAAGGAGGCATTGGTTAAAACGCTAGAGAACCTAATTAGAGGAGAAGGCCCAGTCCCCTCTCGTCGGCGATAGCCCTCACGCCGCCCAAAGAGACTTCGTATAAAATCTGCTACAGGACAAAGTTCATCGCTGTTAGAGATTTCGAAGAACCCAGAGGATGCGCTACAAGAAAGTGAGAACCCTTCTCCTAAGGGGATGGAGGCGAATATTCCAGTGGAAGAGGAAGCAGAAAAAATACCTGCTGTACGCGAAGAACTACTTTCAGATTTTGAGGAGTTTACGGGCATTTCGGATCATCATCCAACAATCACACCATCCATACGTAGCAAGAGGCTAAGTGAGAAGCGAGGAGGTCAGGTTTACCAGCCCGGGCAGGTTGCATCCTTAGCATCAAAGCGTAAGGCGCTGCACACTAATCTTGATAAAGGTACCCCTTTTCCCTCATTTGATATTTTACATTTGTTGCCTAATCAAACCCTTCTTGAATTTGCACAAATTTGTAATATCGATATGGGAGAAACCGAGAGTAGTAGAGCTCATGCCATAGAGGTCATAAGAACTGTCATTTCCACTAATGGAAGGGTTGTTGGCGAGAACCATTGAGTTCTAGCTGCAACAGATATGGAGAAGTAGATAATATTAGTGTTATTATGAAGATAATTTTCTGGAACGTTAGAGGTCTAGGGGATAGGACAAAGCGGCGTATGGTAGCAGAAGTGCTGCGGGATAATGGAGTAGATATCTTTTGTTTGGAGGAAACAAAATTGGTGGATCCGCCAGTTTCGCTTGAGCATGAAATTGCACCGAATAGAAACTTTAAATTAGTATTTAAAAATACGAGAGGAGCCTCAGGTGGTATGGTCATCGGTGTAAACAGTAATTGCTATGAGATCTTGGACTGCTCTGTAGGCACATTCACCTTATCTATTATTGTTAGGCAGAAAAATGATAGGTGGACTCAGAGAGTTACTGTGATATATGGCACAAACCATAGGGACAGTAGAGGTGCTATGTGGAGAGAGATTCGGGCTCTGGCTCGCCAGAACAGTCTACCTTGGGTGATTGGAGGGGACTTTAATGTCGTTAGGTTCATGGAGGAGCGTCTGGGGGGGGGGGACTTTAACGATCAAGACAGGGATGACTTCAACGACATTATAAGTGAGACAGGATTAATAGAGATCCATCTCTGCGATCGTAGGTTTACCTGGTCCAATATGAGGGAAAATCCTTGCTTGGCTAAGCTGGATAGGATCCTAGTTTCGGTTGATTGGGAAGATCGCTTCGGTCTTTCCAGAGTTTACTCAATCTCCAGACCCACGTCAGATCACGTCCCGATATGTTTGGATTCAGGGATATCGGCACCCAAAATTATCCGACCATTCCATTTCGAGAAGTGGTGGCTGGAATTGGACGAGGTATATGAGCTTATACACACAAGCTGGTCTTCCCAATTTAGGGGTAGAGATGCTGCCGAGATAATTGTGGAAAATTGAGAAGATTACGTCGGGCTCTATCCAGATAGGACAAGAGACACCGTGGTCTCTTAAAAATCAGAAAGAAAGAATTGATGCAGCAGATCGTTGAGCTTGAGAAACGGGAAGAACTCACAAACCTTAGTGGTGAGGAGATAACAGTTTTGAGTGGCTGCCGTAAAGAAATAAAAGAAACATACAAATTGGAGGAGATAAAATGGTGTCAGCGGGCAAGATCCAAATGGCTGAAGGAGGGGGATGCCAATACGGCCTACTTTCATAAGATAGCAAATATGAGACATAGAACAAACACAATTTTGTCACTGTACAACTCAGCGGGTGAGAATCTAGCTGGGGAAGACCTTAGGACCCACATTTACGATCATTTCCAACAGATATTTGGACACTCAGAATGCGAGAGGATCCGTCTATGTAAGGAAATATGGCCGCAAAATCCTAATCTCCACTCTCTGGAGAATGACTTCACTGAAGAAGAAATAAAAAGAGTAATTTGGGAATTGGGCCAAGACAAAGCCCCGAGCCCTGATGGTTTCCCTATCTTCTTCTTCCGGACCTTTTGACCATTGCTTAAAAAAGATCTTATCAACTTATTCAAGGAGTTGAATAATGGAGTGGCACGACTGGATAGACTTAATTACTCCTTTATAGTTCTTATCCCGAAGAAAAATTCCCCGAGAACTATCGATGAGTATTGCCCAATAGCGCTACTGAACAGTGTGCTTAAGATTATCTCTAAGGTGCTCGCCTCGAGGCTTATGCCACTTCTCCCTGAACTGATAAGGAAAACCCAAACGGGCTTCATTAAAGGGAGGAATATCCTCGATGGTGTAGTCATTGCACAAGAAGTACTTCACCAATGTAAAAAGACAAATCGTCAGGGATATTTTCTAAAGCTGGATTTTGAAAAAGCATATGATAAAGTGGGGTGGGATTGTATAAATGAAATTATAAAGAACAGAGGCTTTGGCCCGAAATGGTCCAATTGGATCCTCCTCTGGCTCCACTCTGCAAAAGTTTCAATCTTAGCAAACGGAAAAACTGGGACGGAAATTGTTTGTAAGAGATGTCTCAGACAAGGTGACCCTTTATCACCGTTAATCTTTGTCTTGGTTGCAGAAGGGCTTAATCTCATGTTTACACGTATGAAGGAGGCAGGTAGAATTGAGGGACTACCAGCTGTAAGGTTGGTTTCATTCACAAACCTTCAGTATGCAGATGACACCCTAATCCTTGGACACTGTAATGTCATACAAACAAGTGCAATTAAGTGGATATTAAAATATTTTGAGGCATGGTCTGGTCTGAGAATTAATTACCATAAGAGTTCACTAACCTTCACGGGTAAGGAAAGTCTCACAAATACCCTGATTGTGGAGATTTTTGGTTGCAAAATTGGTACACTCCCAATCTCGTATTTGGGCATTCCAATCAGGCCGGGGAAGAGTCGGAAGATTGACTGGGTTCCAATCATTGAAAGAGTACATAAAAGGCTGGATGGCTGGCAAAGCAAAATACTGTCTTTAGGGGGAAAACTAATTCTTCTAAATGCAGTACTCTCTTCCATCCCGGTCTACTTTATGTCCTACTTTATCACTCCAAGCTGGGTTAGACGAAGAATTGATACACTAAGGAGTCGTTTTCTGTGGGGAAATTCCATCTAACATGGTAAGAGATTCCATTTAGTAGCCTGGGGCCAGGTTTGCAAGGCAAAACAGGAGGGTGGACTCGGTGTTTTGAATTTGAAGAACTTCAATATGGCACTGATAGCCAAGTGGTGGTGGAGGTTTTTAGCTCAACGAACAGGATTAATCCAGAATCTGATGAGAGCAAAATATGGGCCACGTGTGGGCTCCTGGAGAGGTCAAGGGAGAAATCTGTGCAATACCTCAGGCTTCTGGAAAGGTGTCATTAGAGTAAAAGAGTTATTTTGGCAAGGAATGTCCTTTAAAGTAGGCAAAGGCGATAAGATAGCTTTTTGGGATGACATATGGTGTGAACCTTTATCCCTCAAAAGGTTATTCCCTCTGGCTTACGAAGATAACCCCAGAAGATATGGCACAGTCGCAGACTTCTGGTGTAGAGGGAGATGGCGACTTGGGACTGATGCAAGGAAGGGATGGCAGGTTATACGTGACAGGTTGCGCCACCTTCAGCTCAACGCTAACGAGGATTGTCCGGTATGGAGATGGGATAAGTTCGGAGTTTTTTCGGTTAGATCGTTGTATGGACTACTCAACGATGGGGGGATTAGATCCACTCATGCAGCCATCATTTGGAACGTAAAATGCCCTCTGAAAATAAAAATGTTCTTTTGGCTCTTGGATAAGAATGCAATCCTCACATGGGACAATCTACAGCGTAAAGGTTGGCAGGGCCCTAGAAATGTGTATTGTGCGGATCAGCCAGCGAATCAGCGCAGCATTTAATGTTAGCATGCCCATACTCTAGGAGGATCTGGGTGGAAGTTTCTTGTCGGCATAACATCCAAATAAGGGGAGCCTTCAGAGGCCCAGAGATATCTTTGCATACCACTCTGCCCGATGTCAATGCCGTGGTAAACTTGAGGCTCCCTCAAAGGACTACAAGTGCAGATGATGGCGAGGAGGAGATAGTTCGTGTGACTTCAGTGGATCATGAGGAGACAGAGTAGAAGCAAGAGTTCACCCGCTGTTTGCGTTCGCCAGCTGTTTGCGTTCACCATCTTAGTTATGGACTGACCTATTATTATGTAGTAGACTCTACGTTCTGTTTTCACTCACTCTCTAGCTGGGTTGAGTCTTGTATTTGTTTTTGTTGTAGTATGCTTGTTTGTATGTTCTATTAAAACCCTTTTAATGGAACGCGGGGGGTGCTAGCCCACCGTTTATTTTTCAAAAAAAAAAAAATCGATAATATTTCTACCTTGTATGTAAGCAAGCAACAAGGTAGCTATTTGCAAATACTATTGGAGATATTGACATTGGTTATTGGTTATAGCTTATGGACTTTAATATTAACAATAATAATAATAATAATCATCATCATCATCGTAATAAGAGTTAATTACACTCGGAATTTCTATAGTATGGGATATTAGAACTTATTACCGTCCTCCAAACCATTAGTATAGTTAAGGCAAGCTCTCACATCCAATTCATTGTAGTTCTGTAGATATTTTCTCCCTCCCGTCCCTCCCTCTCTCTCTCTCAAGTGCAAACTGACACTCAGAATGGTTGATCAAACTTCTAGATGTTCTTATTGATATTTAATTCGAATAGAAGAAATTACGGGAAAAGGCAAAAAGAAATGGAGAAAAAAGTGGTGGTTCGCTTATCTTCTTTTTATCATCCTAAGGCCTATTAAGTTTCTGTCACGATCATACTCCAAACCGACTTTTCTCTAGGAGTACTGTGCTAGCCAAGTTTGAGACTTGAATCTTGTGCAGATACAAGAATGTTACAGAAGGGCACTTACTACGTATCAATCAGTCTGTTTAAATCCTTGTTGAGCATTAGACTTGTAATCAATTTTGGTAGTTCTCAGTAACCCCTAAATGGTCCCAAGGTTTTTAGCATGTGTTTTCTCTTCTCACCAAGTTGTTTCTTTCTACTAGACGAGGAGGAGGGCTCCTGTCCGCCGTTTTACTTCAAAAAATAAATAAATAAATAAATGCTTGTGATGGTCTGATGTCAATTATAGGCAAGCAGATTCTACAGGTTTTAAGTTCCCTTAGAATTCGAGTACATCATAAGATTTCATAGAACACAATGATTACAAATGTGTAAATTAAACTGCTTCAGTGCCATGGTTCTCTACATTTTTGAAGCCGTATCTTCCTTGTCACTAGTTTCATCAACACTGCCGTCTGTATTGGTAGTCATTTCTGATACCTTGGTCTGCTGGTCATCAACAACAGTACTATCAGCATTAGGTTTCTCTATGTTGGATTGATTTAATGTTAGCATCTCCATGTTGCTCTGCTATGTCTGCTGTGTTGACATCTGTTTCTTCCTTGACAACTGCATCCTGTTTACCGGCATCTCTAGCTATGTATATATATGACTCTCTGTGTTATGTAAATTACTTCAGTGGAAGCTCCAGTTTCGCTGTTATTGTTCTCACTCTCATCTTCATCCTCTCAAAGATTCTCAGACTTCTCCACTAGTGGCTCCAGCATCTTTCAAGGGTGGTTCATCATTTAACGTCGTGTCTGTGTTCGCCATGAAAATTGAATTTCTCTTTACTGACAATCTTTCAATAAAGGATTATAATCTAACGGTTTCCCGTTTACAGAAAATGAGGAAGATAACTTTTCCTCTTTGTTTAAGGCTGGGTTTCTAGATAGCTATGAAGAACGATCCTGCTCTCCATTGACACTCCGTACAATCTCTCTCAGTTGGCTAAAGGAAAGGAAAAGGGCTCTTTACTCTTGATCACCAGGGGTAATTTCTGGGAGAAGACGTCCGTCTGTGTTTGTCCCTCTCTCTTTCGCTCCCCCGCCTTTTATAGGGGTTTTAGAGTAAGGTCCCGCCATATTTGCTCGACCGTTAGCTCCAACTACTCGAGAAGTGCCGTCATATTCGTTAGGCAGTTGCTCCCACAATCGAAGTAACGCCGCTGCATTCGTTTGGCAGTTAGCCCTACGATCCGAGATGGCAATTCTTCTGTTCGGGTCGAGTAACTTTGTATTAAACCCCTACCCGAAAGTTATGGGTAGTGTCGCGAATCTCATTTTTAGATTCGCGAACCTGTTCTATCGTCACTGGGTCGCGAACCTCAGTATTCAGGTGCGCGGCTCTGCCGAGTTGCGGACTTCTAGCTTTAAATTCGCGGATCTGCTTTGTTTTTCAGAATTTTTCGCCAACAAAACCCCCTCCAAAGTTTCCAAAACTCTCATGATTTCTTGAGGAGTTTTGGAATACTTTGCATATAATATTCTGTATTAGAATCTCCATCGTATTTGCAGAAATCTGTGACTCTGTATTAGCGCCACTGCTGCTTCTGAAGGGAAATGTGACTCTGTGTTAGCACCTCATTTTGCAATTTTTGGATCATACGATCTGTGTTAGAATCGCAGATTTTGTTTTGGAAGGGGCATGTCTCTGTATTAGGGGCGCGAGCCTTCATTTTGAAGTAGAAAACGACTCTGTATTAGGGTCGCAAATTTTCACTTTGGAAGGGACACGTCTCTGTATTAGGGGCGCGAGCTTCCACCTTTTTGGCGAAGAAAGCGGCTCTGTATTAGGGTCGTAAACTGTAATTTCTAAAGGATCGTGACTTTGTATTAGAGGCGCGAGCTTCCACCTTTTTGGCGAAGAAAGCGACTCTATATTAGGGTCGCAAACTGTAATTTCTGAAGGATCGCGACTTCTGTATTAGGGGCGCGGGCTTCCACCTTTCTGGTAGCGGTAAGGCTGAAAGGCGGTTGTTTTTTTTTTTTACGGCGTAAGAATTGAGACGTTCTCTGAGCCGCATTAAATGAAAAGGTACCCACGAGATTCGGGCCAGATATCACGTCTGTCCAGAGATCTCGGCCGTCAAATCATCCGCTATATAACTCCACTTTATGAGAGAGGCTATTCTTATCCCAAGAAATTTAAAATCTGAGTTCCTCGTTAGGACGCCTCAGACCTCTCATCTTCAATTTCCTATAGCTTTCGATTCTCTATACGAAAAGATTTTTTTAATCTGCAAAAGATGCTGAAGAGAGTTTCTTCTTCCTCCGCTGCTGCCAGTGGTCGTCAAGATCCTCACGCAACCTCTAGTTCGATAGTGGTTCGGCAGAAACTCTTGATTGGAGGTAATAAAAAAATTCGGAAGGCAGTCCCTGTTCTCATTTTTTTTATCTCTGAATCTGAATGTCTTTTGCAGTCGATTACGCCTTGAAACCTTGGCCAAAGAATCATTATTTTGGATATTCGGATGGCTATGATGGGAAGAAAGAGTTCAGATTTGGTCATATTTTTTCCCATTGTACAGCCTCAGATAACCAAGAGAGAGAAGACAAAATTCTTCATCCTTCTCGCTCAACATTGCGAGAGCTGATGACCAATGCACCTTTCGAAGGAGATGATCGGTCTCTAATGAGTATCATATATTGTATTTTTCCTCTCATACTTTATCTATTTTTTGTATATAAATAAATGCTACTCGGGTATTTTTAGTGTCTTTTTCAGGTAATCCGATTCGTACAAGGAGATGGAATAAAATCAAAGTTGGAGTCGGAAATCAGAGTCCGAAAAATTTATAAAGTGGGCAAAACTACGATACTACGATGCTTTAGAGACTTACAGTCAAATACAGTCAGGAAAACTAAACTACGAAGACCATATTTTCATGTGGAAAAAATTTCATGAATATTTTCATGTGGATACGATCATATTTAGCGGTGGAACCCGCCAATTGGCGGCCCTATTTGGGTCCCATGCGGTGAATTTTTTCCCGTAGCTTCGTTATAATCTTGTAGTTTTTTAATTGTATTAGAATTGGGTTTGGATTTCCGAAGCCTATATATTGGTCGTATCCTTGTATTCTAAAGGGACCCTGAACTTTTGTACTCGTTTTTAAATCAATAAAAATTAGGATTTTTGCTGAGAGGGTGGCGGTCACAATACCGTGCTCCACAGTTAAGCCATTGTTTTTATATCTTTATTTGCTTTCTAGATAGATTTAATTGCTTTCTAGTTTAGGTTTTACTGCTTTCTAGATTAGATTGTATTGTTTTCATGAATAAAAACTTGATTTTGCTTATTAAAAATATGAGTAGCTAATTTTCTTTAGCCCTAAGATGTATATGAAGTTAGTTTAATAGACCTAACATGGATTTATCTCATCTTCTTCCTAGAAAGAAATAAAGTTATGATTTTTCTATAAATAAATAAAAGATAGAGTTTACAAATCATAATTCTTTGATAGATTATGCTTAATTAATATTTTGATAATTTATACTTAGATGAAGTTTGGAATTCTTACTCTTTGTTTATTTTTAGAATTATCAATAGAGATTTTCCTATAAATAAATTGAATTGAGTAAACTTTTAAATGTAAATTCTTTGATAGGTTATACTTAAGTTCGGTCTTTTGATAGCCTATATTTAGATTAGGGTTTGAAGTTTATTTCTTTTCTCTTGTTTATGAGATTTTCTACTTGATATGATTTATTTTTAAGAAAAGTGTTATCTTTGATGGTCTATACTTGCACATCACTTGATAGGTCACACTTAGAGGCACTTGATTAAAATCAAATTAAAAAGATTACCTTTTTAATATGTTAATTAACCGTGCATAATTAAAAAGATAGGAAGAAAGAGATAATTCACTGTTAGACTATTATTCTAATGGAATCGAAATCCTAGGCTAATCTTTAAGACTTAAAACTAATCTTCTCTCAATCTAGAAACTCATAGTTAATCTATTAGACTAAAGAAAAAGTAAAGAACGCAAAAACACCTTAAATCCCTGTAGGACGACCTGTACAGCGCTACATCGATATTGTGCGCTTGCAGTGAAATATCACATCAAGTTTTTGGCGCCGTTGTCGGGGATCGACGGTATTTTTCTTGTTTTTTCTGACGTTTTACGGGTTAACAGTGTGTGTTGAGTGTGCAGGGAATATAAAGTGCAGATACAGGAAGACAAAAAGGATTGGAGAAGCCTCAGAACTGCGTCGCAGAAACCAGAGAGTCAGAATCTCTGGTTTTACCGCATTCAGCGGCCAAAACCGCTGTTTAGCGGTCAAAGAGGTACATTTGAGTCTCAAAGTTTCTCCAGTTCTGTATTCTGGTTCCCTGGTTTTGTAAAAAAATACAAAAAAAAATTATTAGGAACAGTAGAAATCACATTTTTATTTGATCATATCTATTCCACCGTTTTATCTCTCCACCATACCCCTTTTCTTGCATTAGTTTAGGTAATTTACGCATATACTCATGGTCGTTGGTTCATACCATATTGGACCCGTGATCAATTTGGTTGACTTGTGAGATCAGATTTGTTCATGGGAGCCAAGATGGACCAACCGATCCCGATCCTTATGGATCGATGTTACTCGTTGCGCACATCTCTTCCATCATGCATAAAACTTCCACACACAACGGGTAATCACTATGAGTTGAAGCCGCAGTACATTAGTATGCTTCCTAAATTCACTGGTTCAGATTCAGAAGATGCATATCTCTTTATCAGTGAATTTCAGGAAGTATGCGTAATGATAAAACTGCAGCACTTATCGGAGGATGCAATTAAGCTCCGCTTCATCCCATTTGCACTCAAAGATAATGCCAAGAAGTGGTTGTACAGTATACCTACTGATTCAATCACTACTTGGGATGAATTCGTTGGGGTGTTTCTTAAGAAGTACTATCCCACGTATAAGACGGTAAGGATTCGAAATCAAATCAATCAATTCCGTCAAGTACCGGGAGAACCCTTCTGGAAATATTTAGAACGGTTCAAAAACTTATTAGCTCAGTGCCCCCATCATGCGATAGAAAAGTTGCGGTTCTGTCAAATCGTGTACGAAGGACTCGATTACACATCCAAAACTCTTCTTGAGTCCATGTGTCAGGGGGAGTTCATGAGAAAGAATGAGGATGAAGCATGGGACTTTCTTGAGAACCTATCGTGGAAGACTATGCAGTGGGAGAGTCCCACTGAGAAGCCCAGTGCATCAACTTCTGCGCATAAGAGTGGGATCCATAGTATCGACAGCTCTATAGCTGCCGAAGCTAAGATTGCAGCCCTTATGAAAAGAATTGAGCATTGGAGACTCCTAGTGCTCCACCGATGGGTCAGGTAAATCAAATTCAAGTTCCCACATGCTTTAATTATGGAACTCTGAATCATATTTTGGAGGAGTGTCCATTATTAATGAATTTTATGGGTCCCACACTTGAGCAGGCTAACGCCTTGTATCAACAACCCATGAACAATCCTTACGCTCCTACATACAATCCTGGCTGGAGAAATCATCCAAATCTATTATGGGGTCAAGGAAAATATCAGGGGCCCCTAACCCTAACATGTAGTCTCCAGCCACTGGTAAGTTCCCAAGACCAAATGTGGGTGCCTACCAACACCCAAACGCTTCAAATTATGGGAACAACCTGAATAGACCACCTGCACAAAACCACTCTCATCCACAACAGGGGTCTAATATTGATCAAGAAAAGCGACTCCAGTCACTTGAGAGGAACGTTGAAAATCTTCTCGAGTCTCATTCCAAGTTTGACACGCTTATGTCCAACCTTGACACACACATGCAAAATCTTATGAAAGTGTCAACTGACTTTATTCAAAATACAGGTCAGCAACTTCTCGTGAACTCTCAATCTATAAAGAATATAGAGCAGCAGGTTGGACAATTAGCGAGTCAGATGAGTGAACGTGGCCAGGGTACCTTTCCAAGTCAACCCATAACGAACCCTAATGCCAGTTCCTCAAACTCCAATCAGTCACATGTCCACCAATTCAATGCTATTCACACGCTTAGATCTGGCAAGCAAATGGACAATAATGTAGCCATGCCCCCTGATCCCACTCCTACTATCTCGCATGCTACATCACCTCTTCCACCCCTTTCTCCACAACCATCTCCATCACCTCCATCACCGTCACGTACTCAATTGGAAGAACCTATTTCTGAGCCGAAAGCATCATATCCAAATCGGCTTAGGAAGCCTTCACCGCAAGTAGAAAAGATTCTTGAAATATTTCAGCAGGCGAAGGTTAATATTCCACTCCTTGATATCATACAATAGGTTCCTACTTATGTTAAGTTGCTCAAGGATTTGTGTACTAAGAAACGAGTAAGAAACGTTCCTGAGAATGTTTTTCTTATTGCAAATATATCACATATCATCTCTAACTCCTTACCTATCAAGTACAAAGATCCAGGTTCCCCTACAATCTCATGCACCATTGGGAACACTACATTTGATAGGGCGTTGCTTGATTTAGGGGCAAGTGTCAACTTACTTCCTTACACTGTTTATCAGCAACTGGGGTTAGGAAAACTTCAACCTACCAAGGTCACATTACAGCTAGCTGATCGTTCAATTAAGAGACCACTTGGTATGGTTGAAAATGTGCTCATTAAGCTTGGCGAGTTTTATCTTTCCTGTAGACTTCATTGTCTCAGAAACTGAGCCAATCTCCAATCCACGAAATCAAATTTCCGTTATCTTGGGTAGACCATTCCTTGCAACATCAAATATATTAATTGATTGTAGGAGTGGCCTCATGAAGTTATTGTTTGGGAATATGACTGTGGCATTGAACATATTTAATATGGATGAGCACGCAATGAGCTCCCTCATTGAGATCAACATGATTCACGGTTTGCACTTTCATTCGACCTCTTGCACTGATAATGAACCCTCATTTGAGCAAATATTCAAAAACGAGCTCATACTATTAGAAGAATTGACACATACTGATTTTATATATGATGATACCTGTGTAAGTGTGCCATTGAATTATGAGCAAACTTTTGAGGATTTGTTTGCTGAGGAGCTCGCATTACTTCATGAGTTAGAAGAGCCACCACCACGTTCACTTGATCATATTACACTCTTCTCACCTCATGATATCTCTACATGTATGCTTGTTACTAACGATGATTGGCAGGTTTATAATAAAGAATTCTTTAACCCAATTGTTAATACTTATATGTGGACAAAGAAAAAGTGAGGACGGCATAAGAAACAGACAGGTAATTTCGTGACTTGTAAGAGGTTGATGAGATATAATAATACACCCACTTCACGTTTAAAACACACACACTTTGAAAGTGGGAAGCGATCGAGAGGTCGTAACCGCTTTCCATGCGTTAATAGGGTGATAATATTGAGATCGTAATCTTTACGACTCATTATTTGTATAGTATTTGTATAATAGTTTTCATATTTATTTTACCACCCTTTGTTTGTGCATGAGGGTATACACAAGTTTAGGTGTGGGGGTGGATTAGGAGATTTTTATTTTTTTATTTTTAGGATTTTTATGATTTTATTTTTATTTTTTTTAGGATTTTATTTTTTTTATTTTTGGGTTTCTTTATTTTACACTTTGGGTAGTTTTTAGGGTAACTAATTAAAAAAAAACTAAAAAAAATTTAAAAAATTATATATTTTCATCAATAGATCAATCTAATTACAGATAAAGGAACAAATTTAGATTTGAAATTGGATAGGAGAGTAGATTGGATGATACACTTTGAATTTTATGAAAAAAGATTAAAATCCGAAAAATAAATATCGCTAACAGTAGTTTTGAGACAAGTATACATCTATTTTTCACTTCACAATAGTTTATTAGGTTAAGGACAATCATAATAACGATTGAGTAAGTCTTCTCTCTCTAAAAAAAAAGTGAGAATAAAATAATAGGGTGAGCCTAAGGCAATAGCCTCGAGAGTGATAAAATAATGGGGTATGCCTGGTATTAAGCCAATAGCCTCAAGAGTGAAAAAAAAGTATGATCTGAGTAATCGGGTACTTTGCGCCTAAGTAAGCGTGAATATTCGCATGAAAGGTGAAATATTCTAAAAAACAGAAAAGAGTATGAACCGAGTAATCGGGTATGTTGCGCCTAAGCAAGCGTGAATATTCGCATGAAAGGTGAAATATTCTTTAAAAAAATTTAAAAAAAAGAAAAAAATTATTATGAGAGAGAAGATGAATCATGAGTTAGAGTTGGAGTCCAAAACCAAAGTAGACTATCACGCGTGCACGTAAATGTATAGGAGCCAGTAGATTATCTGTTAGTGGGTATTGAAAGATAGGATTTAAATTTTTGATTAAAATGATAAGTGTATCTGATATGATGCTGGATTTGAAAATTGATAATCTAAATGCGTTCTTGAGTTTGTATATTAGTGAGATTAATTGATGAAAATATCATAAAAAAAATTTATTTCCTTTGTATAAAATTTCTTTTTTTCTTGATTTTCAGTTATCCTTATTTTTCTTTTCTTTATTTCTTAATCTATTTTCTTCTTGAATTTTATGGGTATATTCACTGCAAACCCTCACGAGACACAACTCGTCTACTAGGGTAACCTAAGGGTTTAAAGACTTGTTGCACGTGCTAAGTGCAATCATGATTCATGCGAAAGTGAGTTAGGATTTTTATTTTTCTTTTTAAGTTTAGGTTTTGCTCGAGAACTAGTAAAAGAGAGGTGTGGGGGTGTATGAGTATCATATATTATATTTTTTCTCCCATACTTTATCTATTTTTTGTATATAAATAAATGTTACTCGGGTATTTTTAGTATCATTTTCAGGTAATCCGATTCGTACAAGGAGATGGCATAAAATCAAAGTTTGAGTTGGAAATCAGAGTCCGAAAAGTTTCTAAAGTGGGCAAAACTACGAGACTACGATGCTGCCGAGAATTAAAGTCAAATACAGTCAGGAAAACTAAACGAAGAAGACAATATTTTCATGTGGAAAAAATTTCATGAATTTTTCCAAACTTAGGCCGCTATTTAGCTATGGGACCCGCCAATTGGCGGCCCTATATGGGTCCCATGCTGTGAATTTTTTTCCCGTAGCTTCGTTATAATCTTGTAGTGTTTCAATTATATTATAATTGAGTTTGGATTTCTGAAGCCTATATATTGGTCGTATTCTTGTATTCTAAAGGGATCCTGAACTTTTGTACTCGTTTTTAAATCAATAAAAATTAGGATTTTTGCTGAGAGGGTGGCGGTCACAATACCGTGCTCCAGAGTTAAACCATTATTTTTAGATCTTTATTTGCTTTCTAGATAGATTTAATTGCTTTCTAGTTTAGGTTTTACTGCTTTCTAGATTAGATTTTATTGCTTTCATGAATAAAAACTTGATTTTGCTTATTAAAAATATGAGTAGCTAATTTTCTTTAGTCCTAAGATGTAGATGAAGTTAGTTTAATAGACCTAACATGGATTTATCTCATCTTCTTCCTAGAAAGAAATAAAGTTATGATTTTTCTATAAATAAATAAAAGATAGAGTTTACAAATCATAATTCTTTGATAGATTATGCTTAATTAATATTTTGATAATCTATACTTAGATGAAGTTTGGAATTCTTACTCTTTGTTTATTTTTAGAATTATCAATAGAGATTTTCCTATAAATAAATTGAATTGAGTAAACTTGTAAATCTAAATTCTTTGATAGGTTATACTTAAGTTTGGTCTTTTGATAGCCTATGTTTAAATTAGGGTTTGAAGTTTATTTCTTTTCTCTTGTTTATGAGATTTTCTACTTGATATGATTTATTTTTAAGAAAAGTGTTATCTTTGATGGTCTATACTTGCACATCACTTGATAGGTCATACTTAGAGGCACTTGATTAAAATCAAATTAAAAAGATTATCTTTTTAATATGTTACTTAACCATGCATAATTAAAAAGATAGGAAGAAAGAGATAATTCACTGTTAGGCTATTATTCTAATGGAATTGAAATCCTAGGCTAATCTTTAAGACTTAAAACTAATCTTCTCTCAATCTAGAAACTCATAGTTAATCTGTTAGACTAAAGAAAAAGTAAGGAACGCAAAAACACCTTAAATCCCTGTGGGACGACCTGTACAGCGCTACATCGACACTGTTTGCTTGCAGTAAAATATCATATCAGTCTCCGTTGCTCAAACTCATCTTTTTGTTTGGGGACCATATTTCAATGCCCGACAGTGGTTTGGAAGATGGCAATTATAAGTGGCTTCGTCAAGTTGAAAGTCGCTACTTGTTTCTCCCCAATATGGAGAGATCTTATCCATTCTTATTTTTTTAATCCCTTACCGTGCCCAGGCGAATGGACTGGCATATAAACAAGCCACAAGACAGCATTTTGCTGGAGGGATTCACTAATCAAGGTGTTTTTCCTCATGGAACTGGGAAGAGCTTTCGTGGATTGCTGCCGGGATTGCTTAAACATGATCTCCCCAGAGGCGAGGTTCCTATAATCGCGCAGACTTTCCTGCACCATTTTACCAATGCACAAGGAGAGTTTCCTGTTTAGGATTTTCGTCCCCCTGGATGGGTTCACTATTCTTCGAAAGGAGAGTGGGCGGTCTTGACTGACTTCTTTCTGCGATCATTTAGAGATCAGCTTCATTATGCGGGGCTGTATCGCGCCATCAGGGCAGTTCAGCATGGAATTCCCGCCAGCAGATTCTATTTTTTTGCTTTATTGGAATTGTATAATCCTGATACTTGTACAATCTTTTGTCCTCTAGGCGAATTGGGTTTTGCCCTTCACGAGATGCATGAAGTCTCGGGCTTGCCTATGGGAGATGTCCCGTATGAAGAGTACGTCCCTACTGGAGAAGAACTCTATCTGCTGAAAACTCAGGACCCTTTGGCTTATGATACTTACTGGGAATTGCTCTGCCATTATCGTATTTGCACTCACACATCGGGCACCCGTAGTTTGAAGCCAAAGAAGTGGCTGCAATATTTTCTGCCTAATTTTTCTAGGAATAATCCGAACTTTATTCACCTTCCTCCAGTTTCTGAAAAGGAGGTTGAGAGAAGAATTGCAAGTTTTGGAAAAAATGCTTATGTTGTCGAATCTGACGAGGACGTTTTCAAAGCTGTGACGTATTTTGAGAGTTTTCATTATCAGGCCCTTTAACCCTTATCTGACCCTACCTTCTTGGCGGGTTATTTGTTGGTCTGGCTGAAAAAGTATGTTATTCCTTCGCAAGAAAACATACCCATTGGGACTGTATACCCAGCCGTTCTACTGGCATTGGGTAGGCGACTCAGTTTGTTGCCTGCCATGGTATGTATCCAAAGCGGATTGAGAAGAATATCTGATAAATTCTGCAGTGTGAAGAAGGAGCAGAGGAAGAAAGGAGATCCTGTTATTAAGACTCCTAATTCGCGTGTAGAACTTTCTTATACTTATTTGATGGGCTGGCTGGTTCTACATTGCCCCCACTTTGATGAGTCCTGCAGCCTCGCAGATTGATTTAAATGCTCCCAAAGTGCAGCACTACGAGAGGTCACAATGGAAAGGGGGCTACATGGCCGCGATCCGCAAAACCCTTCGTCATTTTTCAACTTTTGAGTTGTTCAGATGTTTCCCATACTTCCCGAATGCTGGATACGGGGAAGAATTCACGGACATTGCTGGTGTTGATAAATTTACTACCCTATTCTCGGGGTGTTTCTGGTGATTGATAAACATCCGCCCAGGAAATCTGGTCCTTCGTTTGGGGAACATTTGTTATATAGAACCTTACTACCCGAGTCGCTTTACCCGACAGTTTGAGTATGATCAGCTTTACGTTGGCAATCCCAATAGAGAATTAAGTTTTGTTGGGAATGTTTTTGAGGGAGCTCGAGCTTGGTTTCACTTCGTCGCAGGTAGAACTCAAGCCAAATTTGATCTTCTGCTCAAGACCCCGAACTCGAGTATGAGCTTCTGTTTCTGTAAGTGGTTTGCGGATGCTAACTCTACTCCTCAGAATTTCAACATACACCATACCAGTATGCGGGAGATCAGAACTTGGTATGCCCAGAAAAAGAAGGCCGGCAGCACGAAAGTTGCAGGGATGGAGGATTTCAGGGGGGACAGCGCATCTAATGAATCGAAGCAAAGGGAAGTGGACAATGATGCACCAGTTCAGGCTGCCTCCCTTGATACTTCTCCTGATCCGACATCGAGGAAGACTTCTCCTCCATCGCAGTCTTCTCCCAAGAAATCTTCACATAAGCGGAAGAGACTAAGGCGTCTTAGCGACTTGCCTACCATTCCGCGAGGGATTGATTCGCAGAGCACTCTGTCTGGGACAAGAACTGCAACACCCACTCCAGTTGTTGAATCCGTCGTTGAGGAATCCAAGGAGGATGAAGATGACTCCTCCTTAACTCTTCGCTCCCTCAAGAGGCACCGGAACCAAGGACCTGTTCTTTGCAATGACCCTGCTCCCATTACTCAAAAGGGTTCTACTCCTCCTATTGGCCAGGCCGACGTTGAAGTCAGTGTTTCCTCGGCCTTACAAGAGGATTCTTTAGCTCTTGTTGCTCAGGGCACTGCAGATGATGAAGTGTAAATCATTGGGGAGACTCGTGCATCAGATCCTCCAAAAGCAGCACCTCCTTCTGAAGAGCAAGATGAATGGGGAGATGATGATGACGCCAGTAGTGACAGTTTTCACTCTTCTACTCCTCCCTCAGACCACTGTAAATATGTCTTTTTGAGCGAGGAGGTTCGAACCGAAGTGTACGGGCCTGAAGTGTTTGGTCCTGAGGTGTACGGACTTGGAGAATCCAGCGTCCAACCTTTAAGTCTTCATCTTCTTTCTTTAGCAATTATATTATTATCAACTTATACTGTAACACTTATTAATTTTCTTCTTTTTGCTAGCTCCAGTTTCGACTCTGGACTTAGAGTGCATGGGCGCGAAGGTGACTTCCCCAGACAATACCATAGCGGGAGCTGATACTGGTGAAGCGACCAAAGTTACTACCTCTACGGTTGATACTTCAGAAGTGGTGATTCCCGAGATTGCTATGCCTATGGTCTTGGCCACAGCTATTCCAACTGATGTTGTAGTTCAAGAGGCTGTGATTGGTAGCTCTGCGGAGATCTCCAGAGGCGCCATTCCTCCTGGTATTAGCTTGGTTGCGGATCAATCCGCTTCTGTCATCATCTTGGGCCAGTAATAACCCATTCTTCGGATTCTATCACAGAGTTTTGGCCCTGGCTGCTGTGCTCCGCAGATGCCAGCATGAGCTTCTTCGAGTACCTCTTGTGCTTCGCGGTTGGAGAGACAGCGAAGTAAAACTCCATCGTAGGATTTTCTATACAATGTCTGGAGTTCTGCGTTGTAGTATAACCTGACAGCCCTTCTCTGAATTGCTCTGGCTTCTTTTAGACTTTCGGGTAATATACCATAAAGGACATAGTCTATATAAGGAAAACGTCAATCCCTTGGCTCCAGGCTTGATTCGAAAGCGTCAGCTTCGTCTCCCCGTGGTTTCTTCATTTCTTCTTTGAGCTCGCCCTTTGGACAAAACAATTCCTTGCTGCTTATCATAATCTGCCTTTTAGCATGCTTGGGCAAAGCTAATGTAGTAGCCAAGGAAGCTAGCGAATCTGCATAACTATTTAGTTGGCGCTTTATGTGGCTGATATAGAAACCCTCGAAACCATCGGCGATCTTGATCACCGCGCGGTAATACGGTAGGAGGTCTTCTTATTTGACTTCGAATTCCCCTTTTATTTGATTCACGACAAGTTGAGAGTCCCCATATGCCTCCAAGTAGTCGACCCCCAGTTGATTGACTATTCTTAAACCGATTAGGAGGGCGTTATATTCCGCGACATTGTTGGAGGACGAACTTGTCAATGAGTAAGCTTGAGGAATGATGTGGTTGCAGGGAGAGACGAGAACAACTCCTACCCCCGCTGTCGTCTTTCCGTCGGATCACATTCGGGAGGCACCATCAAAGAAAAGCTGCCATACACCTTTCGAGACCGTATTTGATTCGGAAGACCTTCTTGAGTCATCCTTTTCTGAAATCAAGTCTCATTCTTCTAACTCTCCTGGGATTTGTTCGTATAACCTGGAGGATGTTGGGATTGGATGTTCGGCCAAGAAGTCGGCCACGGCCTGTCCTTTGATAGACTTCTGTGGGACAAAGTGTATATCATATTGTGATAGCAAAATAGCCCAATTGGATAGTCTTAAATTTAATGACCCGGGTTTAGTCATTAATATTCTCAGGGGGTTAACTCTCGATACAACATGGATGGTTTGTCCAGCTAAGTAGTGTCGCATTTTCTGTATTGCGAATACCAAAACTAGACATTCTTTTTTCACAGGATTATACCGGTGTTCTGCCCCAACCATCATTTTGCTTAGATAATAAATAGCTTGTTCATGGCCTGACTCATTCTTCTGCGCTAGCAAAGTGCCCAATGAATAGTCCATAGCCCTTACATATAGCAAGAAGAGTATTCCCGAGACTGGGGATACAAGAACCGGTAGCTTCGTGAGATATTGTTTGACTTCTTCAAAAGCCTTTTGGCATGCGTCATCCCAGACAAATGACACTCCTTTCCTCATTAATCTAGTGAAAGGCTGACATTTACCAGACAAATTTGATATAAACCTGCGGATGTACGCCAGCCTGCCTTGCAATCCCCTTAACTCTTTGAGCTTACGGGGAGGTGGCATGTCTTGGATAGCCTTGACTATATCTGGACCGAGATGTATCCCGTTACAACAAAACCGAGGAATTTTCCACTGGAAACCCCTAGGAAAGACTTAGTTGGATTCATCTTGAGCTGGTGCCTCATGAGGTCGAACACTGTCTTCAAATCTTTCAAGTGATCGTCTTTGTTCCTGCTCTTAATCGCTAGGTCATCTACGTAGCACTCCACTGTTTTTCGGAGGTGCTCTTGGAATATTGAGTTCATGGCGCATTGATACGTAGTGCCTGCATTCTTTAGGCCAAAGGGTATGACTGTATAGCAGTATACCCCGAGTGGTGTTCTGAATGACGTATGCTTCTCATCATCGGGGTACATTTTTATTTGATTATACCCTGAGAATCCATCTATGAACGTCATACGCTCATACACACAAGTATTATCTATCATAATATCCATGATAGGTAATGAAAATTCGTCTTTAGGGCAAGCCCCATTCAAATCCCTAAAGTCTATGCAAACTCGGATTTTTCCGTTTTTCTTGGTCACGGGAACTATATTCGCGACCCAATCAGGGTGCTTTTCCTCGCGAATAAAGCCTGATTCAATTAACTTCCTGATTTCAGCTTCTATTGCTTCTATGATTTCTGGGCGGAATCTTCGTTATTATTGTTTTACTGGTTTAGCCTCTGGCCGGATGTTTAATTTGTGAACCGCCACGCTCGGATCTAATCCAGGCATTTCCTCATAACTCCAAGCGAAAATATCAATGTATTCGCCAGTGAGGGATATCAACTCCTCCCTTTCTTCCGAGGATAGGTTCTCACCTATGAATATGGGTTTAGGATTCTTTTCATCCCCATATTAATTTGGATTATTTTGTCTTCAGTTGGAGGCTCACGCTATTCAAACTGAATCTCCCACTTCATATTAAGATGCTTGGCTCAGAAATCGTCTCTTATCGGTGAGATTTCTTCGTCTTCTTGGATCGCGGAAGCCATGTTCACGGACACTTCGTGGAAAATCATACCGATACTGACATCTGAGTCCTAGCATGGTGATTCTGACGAATGATCGTACTGTCGTTCTTCGGTTTTTTCATCTAAGAAACTCTCGGGAGTGGTGACGTATCCCAACCCCCTGCCGGTTCTCTGGTAATAATCTGGCATTTTTCCTTCTGGGACACAGGGTTGAAGAATTGTCCTTCTTCCTTTTTTGAAGTTCAACCCCCTGCCTTCGGTTAGATTAAACCCCATTTTCTTCATTAATCTACGAGATTTTTCATCGTAAGGGAAGAACTCGGGTTTTTCCTGTTCATCCTCAGAATCTAAGCATTTTTTTTTATTCTTATGGCTTGCTCTTCCAAATACTATGGCTTTTTGGGTTCCGTTTTTGGGAGGGACCTCAAAAATGACCTGGTTAGCACTTTCAACGTCATCACTTAATTCGTATAAGGATGATCGGATAGGTGCTTGGAAGGAAGTCAGGGAATATATCTCATTTACACAGTCGCTAAATGCATCTGTGCTAGTGCTTGAGGGCTCAGAATCAACACCAGAAGAATAAACAATTCCAGATTTTCATTTATCACCCATTCACTATCAGAGTGAACGGCGTTATTTACATCAAGGTCTTCGAGGCTTAACATAATGGGCTCACCGTCACAAACTACATCCTCGGATTCCGAATCTTCGGATCCTGATTCTGTATCAGCCTCTTCGCCGCTATCAGAGTCATCTAGAACGGGCTGATCTATAACACCGAACGCATCTTGATATAGCAACGCGTCAGTAAAGTAATTTTCAACTCCTTTGAAGGGTTGTTTTTCCGCAACGAGCGTCTTCACGTTCGCGTCTTTGTCGACATACTTCATACATTGGTGTAACGTGGAGGGCACAATGAGATTGTTATGGATCCAAGGTCTCCCTAGTAGCAGATTGTATGATGTGTCCGCGTCTATCACGTAACACGTGACTTCCGTCTTCAGATAGCCGATTTGACACTTGAGCTTAATTTTTCCCAATGGTCTACTGCCGTTAGCATTGAATCCGAAAATAGTGGTGTTGGTTGCCGCTAATCTATTCATCGGCACTCCAAGATATCGTAGCATTCTTCGTGGCATGATGTTCAAGGCTGAGCCTGGATCAACTTGAATGCGATCAATCTCCGTAGACCCTATGTATCCCTTATAATACAAAGGGCGGTGATGCTTGTTGTTCCTGACTTGTATATCTTCTGGAGAGAAAGTGATGTAGGGAACGGTCTTACCCGAGACTTGGTGACAGGTTGCGCAAAGAGATTCTCTTTCCTCACTTACCTCTGGTATTTGTGCCAAGAATACTTCTGAATCTTGTAGAGCTTCTCTTAAAGCTTCTCTAGTAGATTTAGAGAGCTTCAGGAGATCGTATAAGGTTATCCTTGCAGGAATATTGGCCAACTGTGTTAGAATATCGAACTGAAATAACTTTCGCGAATCCTCCGCAGGCTCTTTTCCCTTCTTCTTCAAAATTTTATCAAACTTAAGCTCCTTTTGTTTGACTTTTTCTGGAGGTGGTCGAGGAACCGTTGTCTGGCCGTAGTTCTTCAAGTAATCTTTTCCCGAACGGGTCCCCGTGGGAGGAGGATCTGCATCGGTTACCAAAGAATTTTCGATTTCTTCTTCCGAATCAGTCAAAGCAGGAATAACCCTATCATCTTCGGAGATTACGGAAACGACATTAGAGGTAAATATTTTTCCTCTTTGTCTCTTTCTAGATGAACTGGAACTCCATTGTTCATCCCTTAGGAGATCTGGATGCACCCACAGTATCGCCCCCCTATTAGTTTCAAAGGGGAACAATCCTTTCTTTTGCTGTTGGTGCGGGTCAAAATTTATGACCTGCATCGTGCTTTTAGGGATGGGTTGCACTCCGTCTTGAACTGTTGACTCTATCCAGTCGGGCGCTTTGCCGAACTTGACAATTACCATGTTTGCGGTCACCTTCTTCTAGTGATCTTGGAGTTTGATGATATTAGCATCTACTAAAACTTGAATTTTATCCTTGAGGATGTAGCAATTTTGGGTGGGATGGTTAATGATCCTGTGGTAGACACAGTAGTTAGGATCGTTAACTTTTCCTGTTTCTTCTGGACATTTGGAGTCCGGCAGCTTCAGCATCTTCTTACTCATAAGGAGGATGAAAATAGTCTTTACATGCTCATCTTTAAAGGAGTATTGCTTTTGCGGCATTCGTGTCTGAGGAGGGAGCTTTGGAGAAGTCTTCGCAGGTCGTGGCGTATCAGTGATCATAGTCTCCTTTCCCTTATATCCTCGGCATCGGGACTTATAGTTGTTATCACCACTTCGCTTCGGTTTCTCCTCGCCTCCTTCTTCTTCAAGTCTTTGCGCAATTTCTTCAGCTTCTTCAGCTTGCAGGGCGAGATCCTTCCAAGTTGAGGACTTCACTGCTCCCATTCTGGCTAGAACCTTAGTCGATAGATTATGTCGACAGGTTTCTACCAAGGTCTTTTCTGGCATCCCATGCGGACATCTGAGAGAATCGTTTCGGAATCTTTTGATGAAGTCCCGGGCTGACTCCCTTTCTTTTGTTTAGTGGCAAGGAGCGCCGGCATTGATACCTCCATATCATCTTCATAAAACCTGGTGAGAAAGGCTTTCTCCATGTCGCTCCATGAATTGATGGTTCCCGGTTCTAGTCTCCGGAACCATTCAAAAGCTAGCCCCGTTAAGGTACTAACAAATACTCTCGTAATAATAGGGTCATTTCTAGCTAAATGCCCAATCTGCGACTTAAAATAGTAGAGATGCTGGTTCGGCGATCCTTTCCCATTGAAAGATTTGAGCTTCAACGGTTTATAACTTTCTGGGAACGGCACACTTTCCCATTCCATGGGATACGGTCTTACCACGCCGAGCTCTTGTAAAACTCTCTTACGCATGAGGGCGTCTAGTTGGTTTTGGAAGCTCTCCATCCAAACAGCATTTGCATTTCCTTCTTGATGCGTGGAGTGGTTGCCGTTATCCTCATGATGTTCTTCTTTCTCACTATTGCAAAGATCCTCTTCTTCTGTCTTCTTTCCTGTATTCTTTAGTTTAGCTTTCTCCAATTCCATCAGAACATGTAGCATGTCTTTAAGCTCGCTGATAGCGTTCTGCTGTTGTTGGATATGCTTATCTTGTTCATCCATTCTCCGCATGAACTCTTCTGAGATGTTGTTTTGGGTCATATATACGGAGGTAAAATCTTCTAGGAATGAATCGGATGTCTGCGATTCAGCCACAACAGATTTGACTATATCCTTTTCATCGGAAGAGACTCCAGCCATCTGTCTATAATTCATAGGGACTGTCATCCCACTTCTGAGTCGAGTGTTTCGGAAAACTCCTCGCTCTTCATTGAGCAGATCTTTGGAACTCATAGGAAGCTCTAGGTCGGAAGCTTCTCTTTCGGAGACTTTCTTCGCCTTCTTCTTCTTTTCTCCGGCACTTGTCATATTAGATGACACTACAAGGTATTCTGGCTCAGAAAATTCAAGCCATTTCGTCGCCTCCTCTTCGCCAGTTGGGATGAAGATGTCGTTGGAGTCAACAACCGATGAAATACCGAAGATCTGGTATGGGCTGAACAATAATAGTGAGATAGTACTGTATTGATCAGTCGTTCACAGTGGCAGTGAGATACATAGGATTCTTCCTTTTTTTTGTTCAGGAGTTCCCTAAGATCACTTGCACTGGAATTCTTTGTGACGTCATCATTTGTGGGAGATAGCTTCGCGAACGACATAGTCGCAGCCTTGCAGATAGGCATGCATTCTCCGCGAATTTGAGGTTCGCAGGTTCTGCGAGCTTCGTTGATCACATTATCGAACATTCCCCCTGGAATTTTGATGGGCTTACTCGCTTCCTGTAGGGAACATGAGCAAATCCTTCCGTGCCTCGACCAACCTCGCCTTTTGGCTTCCATATTTGCATGGTAAGCTTTTGCTGGGATGAGTTGGCGGTTTCCTTTTGTTGCGTGTTCTTGCAGAGGGCACGAGATTTGCTTCTCCTCAGGTTTCTTCTCGTTGTACGAGT
The DNA here is from genome assembly GCA_036321105.1 of Dracaena cambodiana. Classification (NCBI taxonomy): domain Eukaryota; kingdom Viridiplantae; phylum Streptophyta; class Magnoliopsida; order Asparagales; family Asparagaceae; genus Dracaena; species Dracaena cambodiana. Next base: position 277,019 of record JAYEPQ010000019.1, read on the forward strand.
GAGAGGAACCTCCTTCTCTGCATGACAGTTTCGCGGAGCAGGTAGTGGTCGTTTCCCCTTGTTGAAGCAGGGACTTTGGTCCACTTTGCTTGAGAGATCAAGAGTCTTTGCCAAAACTGGTATAGAGCCCAATGTTAGGGCAGAGGATTTCGGACTAATTTGGTCCGTTGACTCCCTTAACTGGGCTATTGTCGTCTTCTTGGGGATTGACCTCTTGGAGATTTTATGGTATCCCCTTAGGGAGTAGGGCTCTTAGAGCCTAAAGAAAGAAATTCTTCATACATTTCCTGGTCAACGTGAATGGTGAGCGAGTCGACCATACTACCAACTAGAATATTGTCGGATTGAGCTACCACCATATCACCGGAGGTGATGGTAATCCCCAGCGGAGTCGCCAACCTTCTGTTCGTCATAAAAATTGAATTTCTCTTTACTGACAATCTTTCAATAAAGGATTACAATCTAACGGTTTTCCGTTTACAGAAGATGAGGAAGATAGCTTTTCCTCTTTGTTTAAGGTTGAGTTTCTAGGTAGCTATGGAGGACGATCCTGCTCTCCGTTGGCACTCCGTACAATCTCTCTCAGTTGGCTAAAGGAAAGGAAAATGGCTCTTTACTCTTGATCACCAGGGGTAATTTCTGAGAGAAAATGTCCGTCTGTGTCTGTCCCTCTCTCTTTCGCTCCTCCGCCTTTTATAGGGGTTTTAGAGTAACGTCTCGCCATATTTGCTCGACCGTTAGTTCCCACTACTCGAGAAGTGCCGTCATATTCGTTATGCGGTTGCTCCCACGATCGAAGTAACGCCGCTGCATTCGTTTGGCAGTTAGCCCCACGATCCGAGATGGTAATTCTTCTGTTCGGGTCAGGTGACTTTGTATTAAACCCCTACCCGAAAGTTATGGGTAGTGTCGCGAATCTCATTTTTAGATTCGCGAATCTGTTCTGTTGTCACTGGGTCGCGAACCTCAGTCTTCAGGTTCGCGGCTCTGCTGAGTTGCAGACTTCTAGTTTTGAATCCGCAGATCTGCTTTGTTTTTCAGAATTTTTCGCCGACAGTCTGAACCTTCATCACCCGTCTCCCTTCTTTAGGAGTGTCTTAATTCTCTTCGTCCTTCACTTAATTCTCTTTCTTAGTCTGAGCCTTCACCCATTTCACGATAATAGAGTATCCTCAGTGTAAACCTTCACCCCTGGCCGGCGTGGAGCGCGGCAGCCTTTATATCTTTATTTAATGGAATTAAGAAAGGTGTAAGTATGTAAGTTATGGAAGATTCACTTTCAAACAAAACCAAAATCAATTTATTTGAAGGATTAAAAGTTATTTCCAAATTGCTAAAAAGATACACGTATAACAGTAGTAACCTCTCATTTTGCACAAACAATAACTTTAAACCTAATTTTCTAAGAATTAGAGATAGAATCAGATAAAGTGTAAAATACTAAGATTATAAAAAATTGATTATATTTCAAACAATACCAGAATCAAACTCACTTGGAACTCTAGATAAAAAAAACTTTTAGTCAAAATACCAAGACGGTACACAGATAACAACATTCTGATATTTACACAACCAGCAACTTTAAATTGATTTTTGATTAGTTTAATGCTAGAATTTTGAAACAATATAAAAAAGAGTGGTAGGGTTTTCAATTATCATTCAAAAAAAAAAAAAGAAGAATTATCTTAATTGAACTTAAAATTCAAAAGATATGACCATTCTAGTGAGTTATTTTGTGTTAAATAGTAAGATCACTAGCTAAAAGATCAATGAATGTTATGTAGTGTGATTCTTATTTTGTTCAATTCAAAAGATGAGTTGTTGGAGCCCGTTGAGCTAGAGAATCAAAGCCTTATAGGTAAAAAGCAAGTCTTCAATAAAATGAACAATAGTCTAAAGACACAGAAAATGCTTAAAGAGGAGACTTGATCAAAGACTTTACCTTTGAAGAGTCTCTCTCTCTCTCTCTCTCTCTCTCTCTCTCTCTCGCTCTCTCATACACACACAGATAGGCGATAATAAAAAGAATGAGGGATAATATTATTTTACTATATGATAATATAATTTTATTTTCAATAACTTAATTTTTAAGAGAGTGAATAAAAAATAAATTTTAAAATGAAATTTTATCTAAATTTTAACTTATTTTAATTTCTAAATTTTATCCGATCTTTTTATAAAGTCCAAGCTTATGTTTTTTTAGCCTAAAACTTAAATAAAAGAATAAAAACAAAATGGTTAATTTTAGTGAGACCCCATGTACTATTAGCATAGTGTAGCTTATTACCCATTAATTTCAGAACTCTCAGTTTAGTTTTAGATTTCTAACTGTGTTAGTTAATATTTTGTTATTCTCACACATGTTTAAATTGAATTGCACATTTTAAAGAAACCTCATGATACCCTCTTTGTTAAAAGTGTGAGAGAAGATCATATTTTTGGGTTTTCATAAAAAAAAAATGCAATTCGATTTAAACACGAGTGAGAATAATAAACAGTTAATTAATATTGTTAGAAATCCAAAGACTAAACAAGAGTTTTGAATTTAAGCGATAATAAGTTACACTATCTCTATTGTACGTGTGATCTCACTGTAATTAATCCAAAAACAAAATAAGATTTTGAGATGATTCAATGAACTGACCTCTCATTCATACACCAAACTAAGTTAAAAACCCAAATTTACTAGGCTATGTTACCAGGTTGTTAAATTAATAATCAATCTATTATTTGAATATAGCATTAACTATTCATCTTTTTCAAACTCAAACCTCCCAACTCTTAATCTTCTCCATTAATTCAACAATATAACTCCCAATCTAATTTTCATCTTTAATTCTGAAAATTAAACTCTCTAAATAAAGTTAAAACATTTCGTATTCTAAAATTTTCAATTTGAAACTTATATAAGGCCATATTTCTAACTCATTTCATACATAGAGTCATTCATCTAAAATTCTCTTCCCTTCTCCTCTCGCCAGAGGCACGGTTGAAGTTGCCGCCACCACTTTGCCAGAAAGGAACATATTTTTTCTACTCTTTCTACATTTTTAGATTCTCATTATTTTGTCAAAATGTAAGAGATAAACTCTCTTTTCTTATTAGGTTAAATTATTTTATTGAATCATACAACTAGCTCACCACTACTCAATAACTCTATTGACTTAAAAATAATATCCACTATCTTATAGATCCAATAAGATGATCCAGGTCCGTTTCTTAATTTCATATTTGTTAAAACTAATTAATTTTAAATCAATTTTGAGTGCATTATAAATATTGAAAAAAAATCCCTAAAAATAATTTAATTAATTCATTTTTAATATTCTTAGAATATTTTTTATGTATAGATTGTTTTGCTGAGATTGATAATTGATCAATATCGGAAAATGAATCGAGTTGAGTTCATTTTTGGACTCATTAATTATGTTATTCTATCTAATTATTTTCCAATTACATTATTTATTTTGTACAAATTGTTTTGAAATTCATCAACTACTTATGATTGTTCATGTTACCAAAATATGTCATTTTTGTTATTAAATATATTAAATCATATAGTATAGTTAGATTTTAGAAAATTCAATATATACAATATTTGATAAATCATGTAAAAATTATAATTATAGAAAAATAATGTTTGATATATCATTTTGTGTTGGTGTCTAATTAATTTCTCATGTATATTAGTTATCTAATTAAGAAACGTGCATAGTACAGAAAATCTCCCAGTATACATACATATTCTTGACCGACATATCACTATGATGTCTCAAATTAGTAATTTTTTTTTATTTAGCCTAATATGATTTACTTAATAAAATATAAATCAAATAAATTCTTTGAACCATATTTATAATAAACTAGTAAAACCAAATTGGATTATTACATATGATATGATCTATATATAAACTATGAGAAATAGAATTGGGGCAGACATGAACTATATTTTTGTAACACTAGGTTGAGTAAGAAACTACATGATAGAAATATAGTTTGTTTTGACTGTAAACATGTTGTATAACTGAATATTTTGCACACCATGAGTACGTGATAATTTGTTGGATCATACCTTATATTATTCACGTTTTATTGGCTGCAGATTCGACAAAACACCAGACAATCAATATGACCATTTTCTAAATTTGGGCATGAGACAATCAAAATGGTGGTATCTCATCAGTTACCTTTTCTAGTTACATAACATTCTAAATAAAGATATTCTTATCTTATCACACTAGAGGACATTTGGCTTAACTTATAACTGTTAACTTTGTTACAAAATAAAATAAATTTTTTTAATATTCTTTCGACTATATATATATATATACTATTTTGGTCACAATCTGATAGATTGTGTATGCATATCCAGACTTACCAATAGATATAACGGAGTTGATACAAGATCGGAACCAACCATCTCTCTTTTCGTTGCTTGTTTGGCTCTCAAAGAGTTGGGCAGGCGCTAGCCATGAATTCCTAATAGCCACTAGTCAACTTTCATTTAACTAGGATGCTTCCTCAATCTATAATTAAACAAGGTTTCCCTTGATGGACCCACGGAGTGGTAAGGAAAGGAAGAATTAAATCCATGCTCATACTTTACTTTTCAACTCATAGCTTGATGTTCTCAGACTAGAATTATTTATTCTCACTAAACTGAATCTGACTGACATTAATCCATATTAAGATTGAATTCAATTAACATATATAAAAGGAAATTCAAGTCTTTCCATTTTTAACAATAGATGATACAATAATTGCTCCTTGCTCAACACCAGAAATTTGAAGAGGGAAGACGCCTTGCGTTGCTACACATAGAGTTCTCTTTGATCTTCATTTATGAAGATATGGAGATAATACTTCATTAGGTTCTTTTTAGTAAACTTTCGACAGTTATTGACAACTACTCAGTAATCAATACGAAGATAAAACTAATTAACTTATGTATGGACAATTAATTATTAATACTTGAAGTATCATCACCATACTAAAATTGTTTAGAAAAAGAAGGAGTTCTAGTATTTCAATAAGAAAGAAGAAGAAATATATGGGTATTACTAATATGACGTATATTGGAAGTGGAAAAGAAATAATTTAGACATGCGGGAGGAGCATGGGAATTTGGAGCAAAATCTTGGGAAAAAGGAAGTTTACTTAGTTTTGAAGGATAAAGCATTAGTCACCTTTGATACCACAGACAACAGGACTTCATGGTTACTGCAACTTGAGGATGATGAACAATATTTAATTGAATCATCACTTATCTCTTAGTTTTTTTTTTTTTTTTTTTTTTTTTTTTTTTTAATTATCTCTATCGCTATCGGTCTTTAATGAATACCAAAAAAAAAATTGCAAGTTACTAGGAGTTTCAAAAACTCTCCAAAGCATTTTTTGTTATTATCTAAAAGGGTCTTGGATGATCAAACAGGGACTCAGAACAATTTAAAGATATTAAAATTTATATTTATTTTTAGTATTAAAAGCAAAATAGAATTTATATTGTATGTCTTCTTTTTTTTTTCAAAGAAATTTGGTCCAGGTGATTAATGACTTGGGACGGGATTCAGACTGGAGCCGTGATTCCCGGAAATGGGCTAATGGGCCTGGGTAGAATTGGTATGGTTGGGCTTTGGCTCGTCGATTGAACTACATGAGCTGGCAGTGGCCCTGAGTTGAGTCAGACAGCAACACGAGTATCCAGGGAGTTTCTGGATGGGCACAGCATATTTCTCAGTGAGCCGACTTTAAAAGTTCATTTTTTTTACCACTTGGCCATTTATTTTTTTATCAAAACTGTTCTTTCTTCACCTCCTCCTTCATCCTCTCAGCGCTCCCTTCTCTTTTTCCCACGCGAAAGCAGAGGAGCAGCTGTAGAGCAGAGGCAGAGAAAAAGCAAAAAATTCTTGGCTTTTTATTTTTCCTGTTCTGCAGCACTAATTTCTTGGCTTTGTATTTACTCAAAAAGAAAAAAAATTCTTAGCTTTATTTCTGTGATTAGTATATATGATACCAGTTCATGTCGGCTCTTGCTATGTCAGGTGGGCCATACACAGAGGCTGGCGCCTTTGCAACTGGTATGTGTTGCTGCACATACCAGTTCATACCAACTAAAAAAAATTCTTAGCTTTGCTGGCGCCTTTGCAGAGAGAGAGAAAAAATTAGTGCTGGTGGTTATCTCGGGCTGGTTAAGCCTTGATCCGGGCTAGCCAGCCTGGACCAGGGCATCCAATCCAGGTTAGCAATCCCGGATTCGGTGCCCTAGTCCGGGCTGGCTAGCCCGGATTAGGGACCAGAGATTTTGGCTCCCTGTCCGGACTAGCCAGCCCGGACTAGGGACCAGAGATTTTGGCTCCCTGTCCGGACTAGCCAATCCGGACCAGTGCAGTTGGTCCAGGACTGATAGCCCGGATCAACACATTTCGCAGAAGATAAAGACAGAGCTCGTTTGTTTTGTAACACAGAGCAACTCACACGCAGTAGGTGCATGGGCACACGAATCGCCTCACCCCTCACCAACCCCTGACACCTACTCTGCATATAAATTGACATCTTCGCTCTCCTTTGGTCCTCATCATCCCTCTTTTCAAGCTAGCTATCAGCAACAATGGCTACCAAAGCATCCAAAGCTCTGTTCATAGTCCTGATCTCCCTCCTCCTTGTTTCCTATGCCTTGGCTCTCTCCACTGGCAGAGAGGAAGAGGAGCGCCGCCGCGAGATCGAGCAGTGCAAGCAAAAATGCCGCCAGCAGCCCCACTACGACCAGGGCATGATAGGCGCTGCGAGAGCCGCTGCGATGAGAGGCAACAAAGGGAGGAGCGAGGAGGTGGTGGTGATGTTGATGTCAACTCTCATCGTCGTGACCCCGAGCGTCGCCTCGAGCAGTACAAGGAGAGGTGCCGCGAGCAACAAAGCCAGCCGCAACGCTGACAGTGCAAGCGACAGTGCCAACAGGAGTACGAAGAGGAGAGGCACAGAGAGCAGGGACACAATAAGGAGGAGATGAGAATATTTGGGGAATATTGGTGGGTTTACTAGAAAAAATCTCTCTTTTTAAAAGAGAGAGTGTGCTCACTAGGAAAATTGGGCTCACTAGGAAAAATTCTGTGCCCAACTAGAAATTCCCTCCAGGCGGTCGTCAATGATGAGACGATTGACTCCAATCCCCAACGCCAACTTCTCATCACCAAAACCCTAACCAAAACCAAAACCAAAAGTGCTTCGTTTCCTTTTCTGTACGGTACTTACTCTTCTTCTGTATTGCCGTCAAATACAAATTAGGGCAAAAAAAATCTGTAATTATCCTGAACAATGGAACCGACGGGAGGAGGAGGCGGAGGCGGTGGAGGCCCTGCTCCGTTCCTTATAAAGACATACGAGATGGTGGACGATTCATCAACCGACGAGATCGTGTCCTGGAGCTCAACCAACGCCAGCTTCGTCGTCTGGAACCCTCCCGAATTCGCCGCCAAGCTCCTCCCTACTTACTTCAAGCACAACAACTTCTCAAGCTTCATACGACAGCTCAACACCTATGTATGTCCCTCCTCTCATCTCCTCTCTTCTATCCAATATTAATCCATTTTCTAGAACAATTTTCTGGGATTAGGATTAGGATCAGGATCAGGATTAGGGTTATATTTTTTACTTGAGCATTTCATTTGCATGCATAAAAAAAAAAAAAATTTTAAAAATAATTAGGGATTTCGCAAGATCGACCCTGAGCGGTGGGAGTTCGCCAACGATGACTTCATCAAGGATCACAAGCATCTGCTCAAGAACATCCATCGCCGCAAGCCAATACACAGCCACAGCCACCCGCCACTGCCTGACTCCGACAGGATCGCTCTCGAGGAGGAGATCGAGAGGCTGTCCAGAGAGAAGGCAGCTCTCTCCGCCGATCTCTGGAGGTTCAAGCAGCAGCAGTCCGGTACCAAGATTCAGCTGGAGGATCTCGAGAGGAGGGTGCTAGATATGGAGCAGAGGCAGGCTAAGTTGGTGGCTTTCCTGGATAGGGCCCTTCACAACCCCAAATTCGTGGACAATCTCATCAAGATGGCGGCAGCACCTGGAGGAGCTGCTGATTTCTCCTCTATATTGCACAAGAAGAGGAGATTGCCCGGACTGGATTACTGTTTGGAGATTGCTGACAACAGCTTCTACGATAATAACACTAGTAGTACCTCTGCTCTGAAGCCGTCAGATGCTGGGCAAGTGTTTAATCAGGATTTCTGTGACAAATTGAAATTAGGGTTATGCTCCGGAGCCATTTCTGAAAGCAATAATCTTGTCACTGCAAGCACGCAGAGCTCTAACGAAGATGGTGGGACCCCAAGGGTGGCGGCGGAGCTCAACCGTAATGGGAATGGGAACGGGAGACTGGAGTGCCTCTCTTTTGTGCCAGATACCCTCGAAGTTTCTGATACGGGCACTTCTCTCTGTCCCAAGAAGAACTCTTTGTTTTCGGAACCCGTAGTTGATGACGGGGATGGGCTGATTGCTTGCCATCTGAATCTTACGCTCGCATCTTCATCGATGCAAATAGACACGAGCGGTAGGAGTGAGAACTTAGTACCTGAGGAGGTTACTGGTAACAAAGAAGATGATACTAACAAAGAAGCTACAAAGTACCAAAGAGATGCTCCTACAGCTGGCAATGGAAATGTAACTTCTTTGCCGGAGGTTGCACAAACTGGTAATCAAGCGATGCATGCTGCCCCTGCAAGAGTGAATGATGTGTTCTGGGAGCAGTTTTTGACTGAAAGGCCAGGATCTTCTGATACCGAAGAGGCTAGTTCTACTTTGAGGGTGGATCCCTCAGACGAATCACAAGAAGAGAGGACGGCTGGGAACGATAGCATGTGGGAGAACAGAAAGGATATGGAGCAACTGAGGCTATGAATCGCTCTTATTATTATCAACTGTAAGCTCTCATAACCTACATGCTTTTACCACTTACCATTTTTTATATGAATGCTTCATCTATATTGCCTTAGTATCGATATATGTGAATAAGTTAAAGATATGATACAAAATAGACGACAATAATATGGAAACAGCTGTGGTGTATATTACCTTTCATCTATGTCCTTTTTGAGTACATTCAAATAGAAAGTAAGTTGTCTAGTGTTTTTATTTGTCCTTTGTTCTCATTTAGAAAATAATTCCGCCTTCAGAATTTACTTATTTAATTACTTTGTGTAAATATGGTATGGCTTTATCTAGATGCTCATTATTAAAACTTTGTCAAACATCTATTCAATTATTTGTAGCAGGTATCAGTCAAAAGGCAATCAAGTATGATTGAGTCTGGTTGATCTTGTTGCATCTGCGCGGCTGTCATACTCTAGGACAGATTACAATCTTACTGAATAGCCATTCATTTTTTAGTTTCGTTTATGAATCTGCTCAATGTTGTAAAATTCGTTCTTGCTAGGTGTTCGGTTGGACAATGCGCAATGCATAAATGGTTTATGCATTGCATAAGCGGATTTTGTGGAAGTACACTAAATGGAATTATATATATATATATATATATATATATATATATATTAAAAACATGTCTATATGTGTGTGTGTATGTAGCAATGTCACGCCTTGTTCCCAATATATGGTATACGAGCACGTGTAGTAGGTATCGGCAATATATTCGGTTTGAATATGCTAAAGCCTCCGATAAATTTATCACAATAATACTCAATAATTACGATAGAAAATTTTAATAAAAGTTTGACGTTTTATTGATTGGAATGAATTTTGATACATATGAAAAAATGACATAATATAATGAATTAAATAAGAGAAAATATGGTAACTCTTTGACTTCAATCTGCTCGTCAAATTACACCGAATTCTGCGTTATTTTTTTTGTACGTCCGCCGGTAATTCTGGACATGCATAACCAAGTCGTCGGATTGTGACCAAAATATTATACGTCAAAAGAATATATAATATAACAATTATGTCCAAATATAATAATAGCACAAGTCTAATATGTAATTATATCAATTGATATAAATATCTAATATCTTAATGGTGTATTTAATATTATAGCAAGAGTGTATTTATATAGGATGTCATGTAATAGGAAATGCTAACTTATGGGATACTGTTGTTTCAATTATTTCCTGTACAGATCCAGAAAATGGTTACATGATTGTTCGATGCTGAGTCGGACTTGCCGTTAGGCAAACAGAAATAATCAGGTGTAATCCAGCAAATCACCATGCACTTATGGTATACGAAATATTCAATTATACAACTTAACAAGTTTATAGCGGAAATAGAGTATATTTCTATCATTCAGTTTTCCCTCAACCCAGTGCCATTTAATATAATTCATGTAGGTCTAAATTCTGGTTTTCATAACTTGTATATGGATCATATCAGGTACAATATTTCAATTTAGATTTACTAGTTTGTTAACAATATAATTCAAAGAGGCTCGATTCATACTTTATTAAATAAATAATAATTGGTTATATTAAGGATTTACTGATTCGAGATATTATAAAGATATCGGTAAGGCAAGTATATGGATGTTGGGAGGTTTTTCATGCGACACACGTTTTTTAATTAGAGAACCAGTATACAAGACCACTTTTCCATACACCAACACAATAATATCACAAACAGTATTTTTTCACGATTATAGTTTTTATTTGATTTACTAAATATTGTATATTCCCGTTATTCTAAAATCTAACTATGTGATTAAACATATTTAATAACAAAATGACAAAATCATAAGTGATTGATGAATGCCCAGACAATTTATACAAAATAAATAATGTAATTGAACAACAAATGTATAAAATAGTATGATTAGTGAGTTCAAAATGAACTCACCTGGATTTCGTTTTCTTATGTCGATCAATCGAGTAATCTATACATTAAAAATATTTCAAGAATATCAAAAAATATATTAATATAAATTTAGTTTTTAGATATTTTCTTGTATTTTTAAGCTATTCAAAAATTGATTTTAAGGCTAAATAGTTTTAATGGGTTTGAAATCTATAAACGGATTTGGATCTATTTTATTGGGTTTATAAGGAAGTATTTATTATTTTTAAGTCATTAGGGTTATTGGATAATGGGTAAACTAGTTCTAAAATCCAATATAATAGTTTAACGCAATAAGAAATAGAAAGATGATCTCTTAGCTCTTTGATAAAGATGTGAAGTCAAAAATGTGAAAAGAAATGGAAGAATATGCTCTTCTCTGGCAGAGTGGTGGCGGCTCTGGTGGTGGTTTTTACGATGGTTATGGCGGCGCCGAAGGTGGCTCAGCGGATGAGAGGAAGAGAGAATTTTGGAGGGAGGGAGAATTTTAGAGGAAAGACTGTTTGCAATGGGTTAAGAAATTGTGAGTTTATATACGTTTTCAACTTGGAGGTTTAGAATATGAAGGGTTCTTATTTAATTTAGGGATTAAATTTTAGAATTAAAAGGGAGGTTAAATTGAGGGTTTAATGGTTGAATGTGAAGAGTTAGGAGTTTAAAGAAGGTGAAAGGAGTGGGGGTTAGAGAAGATTGAAAGTTTTGGAGGTTATAGAAAGTGAAAGGTTATATTTATAACTGTGTTTATTTATTTATTTAAGTCTAAAGAAAATTATGGGTTATTACAATCAACAGTTCTCAAAACAATTAAAAATTTGAAATGATAAAATTTCTATGTAAAACCATTATTTAGAGACTAAATCATAGAGTATTTGGTGCAATTAAACTTCACTATCAAAAAATGATTGGAGATTGAGAGAGGTAATTGCAAAAGTGAAGTCTCGATAGAGAACTCTAATAGCAAGACATGATTAAAGAATTAAAAGAAAATGAAAAAAAAGTACATCGTCATAACTTCACTACTCTTTTACATATCAAAAAATAGAGTGAGTTGGAGCAAGATTATGGGTATAACATATTTCTAGGATTTTGTCATATTGAGTTTTTTAGTGGGTTCAAATTGCAAATACATATATTTAGAAAGAAATCAATACAAATCGCCGCCTGAGTATGCATACACATAATCTGCATGGACTGATTATTTGGAATGACTATGTATTATAGGTATATAATCCAAATTGGTTAGGTTCGAGAGAAATGCTTATAAGACTGCATATGCGGCCTTGTAGACCATGACTCAGAACACTTAATCTACTAGTTTATTTTAAGGGTTAATTACACTCAGACTCTCATTACAGGGGGTACTAGAACTTATTACCGCTCAAGTTTGAAACTCTCACTTAAGTCTATGGACCGTTAGTGGAGTTAGTCAACTGTTTAGGGAGATAACCCATGTGTGGTTAAAAGATAAATTTGAACTTAACAGGTTAAAAGACCCTCCCAAACCTTCAGCTTGCCCCCACCAAGCCCTGCCTCCCCTTCGCCACTGCAATGCGCCCCCTCTCCTGTGCAGCTGCTGCTGTGCAACTCTGCACAACAGCTACAGCAGCTGCTCGAGAGAGAGAGAGAGAGAGAGAGAGAGAGAGAGAGAGAGAGAGAGCACAAGAGAGGGGGAGGGAGGAGATATTGCGTAGAGCTGCAGAGAAGTGAGTAGGTTGGCTTATCTTGGGTGAAATTCTTAAGGACGGAGGCCAATGTTAGAATTAAAAAAAATAAGTGCAAATTTGTTTAAAAGAAAATAAGAATATCTCAATATTGACTAACCCTACTAATGGTTCATGAGCTAAGTGAGAGTTTCAAACTTTAGAGGTAATAAGTTCTACTACCCCCATACTACAGATGGTCTGAGTGTAATTAATTATTATTTTAATAATGCAGGGAAGAGTCCTTCATATAGCTTGTTTGAGAATGTTCACAAACTAAATGTTAACTATGATACTTATAGAAATATGTATACGAATGACTTGATATATATATTGTTAATGTCAATGATATTATTTTGTACTTATAAGGAAGGTGTTCATTATATATTTATATAAACTTCAATAATTTTTTTGGCAAGTAATGGTTAACATTTAAATAATCTAAAGCGCTTTTACTCTCAGCTTGCTATAATTTCAACCATTAAAAGTCCCATAGAAATTGGTTTGTATAGCCTGAACCAGTAAATTATTGTTTCCATCTCTGCATAACCCATTCTGTGTGCTAATTATAATATCTCACATTTGATTCCTTTTTTTTTTCCCTTGATACAAGGTGTAATCGGAAGCATGAACCCAGTTTGATTATTAATTAAAAGCTAACTATCTATGTGTTTCAAACACTATATAGTATCTACTTATTAGATTTTGTAGTTACATACAAAATCTCAAATATTTAAATATGAATATGCCCTTTAAGTCTCAATATTTGGATAAATAGCCTTCAAACCATTCAAGTGCCCCCAACCCCCACAAAAAAAAAAAAAAAAAACCACCCCCCTCCCCCTTCCATGTTAATGGGTGTTAATTTTTGGATGGGATTAATGATAAAAGATGAAAATGACCTTTCTTTTTTGTTTATTTTCTTAGGAGACAACAGTCTTGATTCTCAACTCCGTCTCCCCTTTCTTAATGTAATACCCAGCTCGAATACTCCTACATTGAATATAATACAAGAATAATGTGGTTTGTAATGATTCCCAAATCCATAAAGTAATTATAGCTACCCTTTTTGGGAGCAGAATTCGTGATCAATTATAAACTAGTTTAATTTTTGTTGTTCCACTGGAGACTTTAGTATATTCAAACCGAATATATTACTGGTACCTATTGTACATACCATATATCAGAAGCAGAACTTGACAAGTAATATAGTGGTATCAAAGTCAGGTTTCAGTTTGAAATGTGTTAAACTAAGTGCCACACAAAACTAACTACTGTAGGAACAAAGTGTTATACAAAAGTGGGGGTCTTCTCTTGAATATGTGAATGCCACCTTTAGAATCCATAGGGACCACCTTGAAAATCTTACATTGTCTAGTAAAATGTTAATGTGTTATTCTAGGCCTCGATGAGGACATCAGATCCTAAAAAAGGGAGATTAATACCCAGCTCAAATAGTCCCGCATTAAATATGATATAAGGCTTAATATGGTTTATCTGATTTTTATGAATCCATAAAGTAATAGTAGCTAGACTTTTAGGGAAGGAATTCTTGGTTAATTATAAACTTTTTTAATTCTTATGGTTATATTGGATGTTATATTATTTCAAATTGAATTTGTTACCGGTACTTGTACGTACTCGTATATCGTATATCGAAAGTGGTGCGTGACACTTAACCCAAACAATGCCCTAAGTCTCACTCATGTCCTGTCTCGAAGAGAGGCAGCAGTGGCCAATCTATATAGTGAAGCCATCTCCACCAGAAAACACCCCTTCCCCCTTCCTATTTATCTTGTTTTCCCCCATGACCTCTCCATTCTCCCTCATGGCCTCTTCAGTTTTATCTTTTATTCCAGTGCCATCAAAGCTCTCAGCTTAGCTCACAAGGCTTTCAAATCGGCCACCATTAGTGCTTAAATCACCCAGTGGTGTTGTCAAACTGTAAACAAGTTGCTGTCAATTAGGAGTATGGAACTTGGCCAGAGTTTCAACAGAGAGATTCTGTACTGTGGAGGTATATATCTGTAAAAGAATGAATTCTTATGAAATCTTGTTGACTTTCCATTGGATTATTGCTAAATTTTGGGTTGATTATTGTTGAATTACCAGAGACTATCACATTTCGACTAAAAAAATAATATACTATGCCATTATGGCTGCCTACCAAGTGAAGGATAAATGTTGATGTAAGAGGAAAGAGATTCAATCCACCAGTACCAAATTCCATCTCATCAAAATGGAAGAAAGCATGACGATGAGCCAGAATAATTAATCGGAAAACATCAAAATTGATTAAAATTGATATTTCGGAAGAAGAACAGCGTCCAAGATGAGGCTTGTGCACTTTGGTTTGAAATTGGTGTGAATGTTGTTGGGAATTCACAGGGTAACCAAGTTGGAATTGTTATATACGTGGTTATTGTTACACTATTTGTGGGCTTGTAGAAAACAACATAAGGTTACTCCTATTTTGGTTTTGTTGACATTTGGGGTGGGTATCCAGGAAGGTAAACAAAATTGATATCTTAAGAGTGATTCTGCTTGATCCCACCACCAAAGAGATACGGATTCATTGTTGGGGACGTCGCACGTGTCTGATAAGAACATGCTATAAACACCACAAAAGCCGTGTCAAACACGCCATGCGGTATGTCCAGTAAAAAAGGAAAAAAGACCATGTCATTATTATCTTTGTGCTCTGCATAGGTTGTGTTTGCAAAAAGACCATGTCATTTTTCCCGTGTCATTGTGGTGTTTGTGCCCTCATTTTTTTAAAAAAAAATGTCATATGTCCCCAGTCCATATTTGTATCCATGTCATATTCCCTGTTTGTAACCATACTTCCTAGCCCCTCATAATATATATTGATTTTTAAGAAGACAGGTAAAAGTTGTTGATTTCAAGAAGAGGAATCTGATCTTTTATCTGCTCTAGATCCAGATAAAGCATGACGGTGCATGACTAAATTGGTGTGATATTATACAGTAGGTTCATGAATTAGATGTCGAGGACCCAGCTTTAAAGTCGAACAGAAGCACTTAATAATGAATTTTGAATATGCACATTGCTCTTCTAGGTCTGGCTTTGTCAGCACAGAAATAAATGACAACTATGCTCTTGCTTGAATAGAATATACAACAGAGATTTAGGATGAAAAAATATGGGCAAAGGACATCAGCAAAGCAAGAACATCTACCTATGCAACTAAACTGTTTTGGAGGAATCAAAGTGGAGTCATTTATCTCTTGTTCCTGAGTTCCATATGCTGTGAAGAAGTGACTGTGGAACACTACTATAGTTTTAGCTTCAAATGGCTGTTTTGGTTGAAAACTTCCAGAGTAATCCTGTGCGATGGCTAACAAGGATAACAAACATAAATAGCTATGTAGAAGGGGCAAGGTAATCTACTTCATTCTATAGAAATGAGTGAAGCTTTTATAGAAGGGGCAAACTTCTCGAGTAGTCCTGTCCGATGACATCTCAAACCTACGATTGAATGCTCATTGGTGGAGAACAAATGCAGCAAACATCAAGGAGGACCAGAAATTGCTCCAGTAATGAGCAGCTTTAACTCTAATTACTATAGTGAGAACTAAGGCTGCAGGTTCTGCACTTGTGACCATGTGGAGGAAGAAGCAGGGAATGAGGACAACCAGGAGGAAGTGAAACCGAATGAGATAATCCTATAGGTGGGCATTATAGTCTCACATTCCAGCAGAAACTACATGCCAAGTCAACCCTATTGAGAATCTATGCAATTTTTCGTGATTTACGTCAATCAAATTGCCTACGAGACCAAATAAAAATATTTGGTGGTACCTAGTATGATAGTAGATGCTAATTACTCCTGTTGACTTCCCTTAGCCAGTTGAAAATGTCTGTCATGGAGTACTTAAATTTGAGAATCTGAGCCATTAGCTTCACTGTGCACATTAAGAATTGTGCCATCACTACCATCCTTGTACTTTAACATCAGTTTAAGATTGGCTGGGGAGCAGCATACAAAATGTTTTTAATGAACAAAAAATCTTACTTCCTCAGCCTATGCAGCCATGAGGAAGAGAGACCCATGCATGAAATGTTGAACCAAAACACTTTCCTGTGGAATCCCAAGGATAAGAACTAGCAAATACACAATAAGCAGGTCTCCGTGTGTTCTGAATTTTGTTAATATTATAGGTCATGCATTTTTAATAACCTGGGCATTGTTGTCCTGTAGACTTCTTGTTGTTTGGTAACCTTGATATCAATATTTTTTGTTTCCTTCTCAGGTTTATTGTAATTTTCTTTTGCAGAAAAAGACATTGAAATCCCATTGCTTCCTTAATAAATGTAGTATTAAAGAAACCATGAGTCATGCAAGGGGAAAACAAATAGAGACTTCCATGTTCAACATGGTGCACACAAACTACAAGGCTTCAAACCGAACACATTAGACAAAATAAAAGCTTATGGTAATTTAAATTTGCATGTCTATATGAAGCATGTTAATTTCCTTCTCAGGTTTATAGTAACATTTGCATGTGCATTTGAGGCCTTTGATTTATTTATTTTTTTAAAAATTAATTAAAGCATAAATATGCTATTGGTCTAGGGTCTTGCCTTGTTGTCATCAAGGCAGGGTCTTGTCTTATTATCAGTAAGGTTGTCACAGTTCCTAACTTGGTGTCTGTATTTATTGGTTACTCTGTAGATTCTAACCTTTCTTTTTGAAGTATATTCTCTCTCTGCTTCTTTTTTTTATTTTGTTAGTGAAGCTCTTGTGGAAGGATTGTTACTTCTTTCTTTATTTATACATGGTAACACAAGCTTCAATCCTTGGAACCAGGTGGTTTAATTGTTCTTCTTGTTTTCCTTTCTAAAGCAGGACGACAACCAATGTTTTCAGTTACATGGAATAAATCAAAGTGATACCATGTATCTTTGTTCTGTGATTCATCCTTTGCTGATGCTGCACCCTGGTTATCGATGTTATGCCTTTTCAGAGTTGGTGTTACAATGGGGAACTTCTAAATGGGCACAAGTTTTTTCCTAGTGAGCCCAGTTAAAGTTCAGTATAAATATCAAGTTTGCCCTCAAAAAAAAATTCCCATATTGCCCTTCTTCCCTCTTGGGCAGAATTTTTTTTAGCCCGTTCGGACTTACAGTCCGAACAAAACCCCGCTGTTCGGAATGACAGTCCGAACAGCAGGGTGTCGTTCGGACTGTAAGTCCGAACAAATTAGGACTGTTCGGACTTACAGTCCGAACGATCCGAATTCGTTCGGACTTACAGTCCGAACGATCCCCCGCTGTTCGGACTGTCAGTCCGAACAGCGGGGTTTCGTTCGGAGTCCGAACGAATCCCGTTCTTTCGGACTGCCATCCCGAATAGTGGCCATCAACTCGGCCTCTGAATATTCCAGTGGTTAATTGATATATTTAGTTGTAATGAAAGTAACGGCAGTGTATGGACTTTTATTATTACGTATTTATATATTATTTTTAGAATTTAAGCAAGGAAACAAGAAAACATACAATTAAATACGGATACACATCACCAACCCCATTGATACACTGATACATCAATCAGTGGATTATAATGATACATTGACACACAATGATACTCCAGATACGAAAATATAATGATATTGCTGATACACAAATACACAGATACTCATGATACACCGAAATAATGATATAATGAAACATGGATACTCCGATACATAGATATTTCGACACAACTATGATACAATGAAATAGTGTTTATATTAAAACGAGAAAAACCGAACAAGAGAGATCATTACATAGAAAAAACCATAAATTCAACATAACTTGATATGTTTGCAAGAAATAATTTTACACCGGCCACTTCAAGTTACATACACTATCCATATCATTACATAACTCGTGCAATGATCACTGTCTCCTTGTTTTTCTCGGGGTATTACGTCTGCTTCTGGTTCGAGTCATAATTGCCGTATCGGGTGCATTAGGAGTGGATTGATCTGGTGTCGGTTCCTCCGCTTGCTCTTATGGTGGTTCTTCTTCAAATTGACTGTAACCGGTTAGCACGATTTTGATTTTCGCAAGTGCAGTAAATAACAATCCAGATCGCTTCTTGAATGCCTTATCCCCTTGCGCAAGTAATCACCTAAGAAAATAGAGTTAAGAATGATATGGCCGTCATCCATCTTGTAAGCATCTGGGAGATATAATCATGAATAACATAGATAGAGCTTATCTCATCTCTAATAACAATGGCAATACATAATTTCAATGTGCACCTCTTTTTAGTTTGGTATTTCCCAATATCTAATTATTCTATTATTCATATTATCAATCTCTTAGATTAATGCCAAAGGTGATAATATTCAATTTTCAAGTTAATAATATAATAACTATGTCTATACGCCATTGCATGCAATCTTAACGATAAACAATATAAATTCAATGTATTTAATTTTCATATTTTTTATAATTAGATTTAACATGATATAATCTAATAAATTAAAATAACAATAATAAGATAATGATAATGATAATACGAACCATCCACCACTATAAAATAATCTCTATTAATAAAATAAGTCAATTTGATAGTTTTGATTCCATGTTCTAATAACTTGATTTATCATAGTAAAAACTCAAATGATGTAATAAACAAATGATGTAATAAACAATGTATGATGACATTTTCAAGAACTAACATTTAGATACGGATGTATAATGTTGAGATTTACCATAATAAAAATCTAATAAAACGTAAGTATTAAGTATCAATTAATATAGTAAAAATTGGGTTTTTTGCTGTTGAATTACTATTTGCTAGCGACAGTATCATAATATTAACTAGGCTAAAACCTATTACTCTCGTAATAATTAGGAATAATATTCTAAGTAACGGATCCATCTATGTAACACAAAGATATTTCATTTATAGAAATATTTTATCAAAGCAATAAATTTTCTATGAGCAAATAAGTAGTAATAAAGTATAATTTGTTGCAAATATAATATTTTATCTATTTATTTTCAACTTCTAAATTAATTATTAAATTTTAATATTAACACCTACAATTAGAAAATAACTACTTGTTTCGCAAATTTTACAACTACGATTACAATATTATACTTTTTTCGTAATTATAATCTAAATATTAAATAAACCAAATTAACAAAAAAATTGTACTCGTTTAGAATTTTCCGAATGTAAATTATTATCGAACCATACAAGAAGTTTTCAGTTTTCAAGACAGTTACAAAGCATATAAGAATAAACAAAATTAAACAAAATTAAATTTAAATTAAAGGAGACTTACAGTAGAGCTCAAAAATTCTGAACCGAGAAGAAATCAGATAGCTGAGGGTTGGGGTGTGGCAGCGGACACTGGAGGCAGACGGTGGGGGAGTGGCAGCGGTGGGTGTGGGCGGAGCGCGTTGGGGCAGGCGGAGGGTGGGGGGGCCGGGCGGAGGCGGGTGGGGGGGAGGGGGTAGGGGCGGAGGATGTGGGGGCGGGCGGAGAGTGTGGGTCGGGCGGAGCCGGGTGGGGGCGGAGGGGGATGTGGGGGCGGGCGGAGGCGGGTGGGGGCGGAGGGGGTAGGGGCGGGCGGAGCTGGGTTGGGTCGGGCGGAGATGGGTGGGGGCGGAGGGGGTAGGAGCGGAGGATTTGGGGGTGGACGGAGCTGGGTGGGAGCGGAGGTGGCGGCGGCGGCCGGGGGGGGGGGGGGTTGGGAAGGAGAAGAGAGCGGCGGGGGAGGGGGGGGTTGGGAAGGAGAAGAGAGCGGAGCAGGGAAAATTCGGACTGAGATCCAGGAGAGAGAGAGATGAGAGATGTAGAAGGATAAATATGTGCTCACTAAGAAATTCTCTCATTTTTTTAACTTAAACTGGGCTCACTAGGAAATCTGGGCTCACTAGGAAAAATCTTGTGCCCCTTTAGAAGTTCCCGTTACACTGTTGTGTTGTTTCCCCGTTCTTTTGAAATTTTCCTTCCTGTCCTGTGACCCAGTCATACAATTTTTCGCCTTTGCTTAATTAATATCCTTATTTTAAAGTCAGTTTATCCTTAATGTTAAAGATGTACTGGCTATTGTATCTCAAAAAAATTTCCCTTCCCGACCCATAACCTCTCTGCAACAACCATACAATTAATATCACTGGTTTAAATGCTTAATTAATATCCTTAATTTAACCCATTGATTTCTTGATATACAACTGCCCGTTTATCCTTGACAGCGTAAGAAGTTTTATTTCTGAAATGCAAATGCATTCAGAGATCCTGCTGTGTTAGAGTGCATCCATTAAGCTAGTATTAGGCTGTTCCATGTGCATGGAGGATTCAATCAGAAGCTATTTTTTAGTATAAATCACTCACTGGGATTGGGAGATGTAGCTGAAAGTTTGGAACTAGACTACACTTTTAACTGGGGAGAAGTGGGAGCGGAACCTAAAATTTTCTGAAGTCATTTGGCATGTCAGTATGCATTTTAGTTGTTTGTACAGGCATGTGGAACCTCTTCCTGTTGCCTGTGTGGATCTTAGCTCTCCTATTTATCACGTTTTGTAAATTTTTTTTTTTTTTTTCCCATTAATTGTTGTTTCGGTGGGGAATGCTAAGCGATGTCTTTTAATGTAGTACCCAGAATGTCCTGCTATTCTGTTGGATTGGATGTTTGCCAACAAATTCCTGGAAAGTGAAGGAGGGCACGCCACGCTCTCACCACAATCTTTATGAGCAAATCCATTTTCTGAAGAAAAGGTCATCTCTGATGATATAACTGGATCGCAACCTAGAGAAGAAGTCCTCACATTCTTGGCTTGGCTTCCAGCACAATGTAAACGGAAGATGATGTAACTAGATCACTATACAACAAAAGAGAGTAGAAAAGGTATCAGTGGTGACTGCGGACTGAAAACTTTTATCTAAGTGTGCGACTGCATTTATAGATATGCTGTGTGCATTGATAGGCAGAAATCAAATGTTTGTTGTACTTAGTGCACTTGTAAGCGCTTTGGATTCCCTCTGATGATTGACTGTGATTGTTTTTTTTTTATTATTTTTTTAAAATTATTTTTATGTTCGATTTACTGATTATATTATAATAGTCATATCAGCATTAAATTTTTGCCTCTGTTCCCTGAGTAGTATATATAACTAGCAAACAAAGACTGTTATAGCATCTGTGGTGATTTTGTCTTTTGTTGTGTCTTCTGCAATCTCTATACATGTCTGTTTGTTTACAATATTATTGAGTTTAATTATGAGAGAAACTACTCGGAACGGACATAGCGGTCGGTACTGGTAGTTGTTTCTGGACATGTAAGTCTATATAAATGTCTGCAAGGCTCTAATTTCTGAGCAATGCCGTAGATCCTAGCGTTCAACATCCATAAAAGAATGTTTTATCGGATTAATATATGGATCGGTTGTCTTTATAGTTTTATAGGTGATTTAGATTTGATGCGTGTCTTTTTAAATATCCGAGGTATTATTCTTCTCTGTAAATTTCTGTCTACTCCATTTCTCTTCTACCAAGGTTAGGTTATCCAGGTGTCCAAAGCTGTCCTTGGGGGGTTTGGATCGTCTCAGACCTGAGGCTCAGCTTCTTATAAGAACTCCTGTATCTCATGTTTGAAAGAAACTCTTTTACTTTTTTCGTGATGATAAGCCAATGCTTTTGCCCAGTTACCACCATTTCCCTGTAGAACCTAAAATATTTCTCCAGGTGGGGTAGTGTCTCTTAGTTTAGCTTAGTGCACAAGATTAGCACGGAATTGGGTCCTGCTTACTTGATTATAGCGCATAGTACATTTCTAACGGTTGTGAACTAGCTAGAAAGTTTCTGTTTGGTCGCTAGTCCGCAGAGGAGCTTTGTGCTCTCTCTCTCTCTCTCTCTCTCTCTCTCCAACTCGTACTACTTGCTCGCTCGCTCACTCACCACAGAGCCAAGTAGTAGGTGAAGATACTGACCTCCTTATAAAATGCTCCCCCTGACCCACGCAGAAACACGAGTGTCAGATGATCATCTCTCTTGCATTGCTCCAGATCACCCTCCTCATTTTCGGTATCAATGTGTTGGGTGATTGTAGTTGGGATAAGGTGGGGCCGGGGAATTAATGCTCTCCACAAACAGAGAGAGATGGAGATATATATATTCTGAGATGGAACAAAAGAGCTCTGTGGGGGTGCTTCTGGTTCAGGTGTTGGTACTAACAAGAGGCGGTACGTTATGTTATATATATAGCTATGCAGCTCTCAGTTCCCTGCGACAGGCCTGGGATTCCTTACTATGTACAAACTGCCGTGGTCTTCCAAAGGCCAACCAGGACAGGGGGGGCTGCAGTACTGTCATCCCCGGCTGTGCTCCGGGGCATTAATCTATCCTCTCCCTTTCTTCTTCTTCTTCTTCTTCTTCCTTGAACAGCCAACGGCGGGGACACAGATTAATTCTTCCTGTGATAATTTGTCGGCGCGATGCTCATATAATACACATATTTATAGACTATTTGCTGGTATGTTGTAGTATAATGTTGACTGTTAACTAAGAATATATAAATGGAAAGGGATGAGATGGTATCGAGTCTGTTTCATTTGTGTGTAGTACTACTATTTGTGTTAGTATTGAGGATGTTTATTTCAATGTTGAAAGTAACAGCTAATGAAATCTGTTACATAACCTAACAGAACTCCAGTGCTACTGAAAATAACTCAGTGTACCGTAACAAGCCGTTTTTTATTTTATTTAACATTATATTACGTAACGTTACGTTAAGTTACGTTATTTATAATTATTTATCTTAGTAATTTCTATATTGTTTTTGATTATTATTTTATTTACTACTAATGAATTGATGTAATTTTCTTAGTTAGTTATTTGTTGGGTTGTTTGATTGCTCGTGGAATTACTAACTTGTCAATTTGGGAATGTTTACTTATTTGCGTATAGTAATTTCTCTTCGATTGCTGAAATATATATCTTATTAAATTTATTGAATTCTTAACTGAACTGAAATCAACAATTACAAATAAGATAAATTGAACATTACAAAATATAAATTATAATAATGATAATAACTGGAATTAAGATAAAAAAAATTAAAAACTTGTCTTCTTGTTTAAAGTAGCCTTCTCCCATGTTGGTCTTGGGTAATATCCAAAAATAGATCGATCGAGTCATCAATTTGAATAGTAAAGATAACAAGATAATCTAGCAAAATCACAATATCAGAGATTCAAGCAATAAAATAAAAAGCAGCATGATTTTATATCTAAATCAATTAAATTATATTAATTTGGAAAACAAGGTTAGCAATACAACACCAGCATGATTTTAGGATTTTTAGGTAGGGTTCAAGCAATAAAAGTTTTAGGATCTAAAATAGAATTTTCTTTTATTTTGTAATTAACTATTTGAGATACTCTCATTATATATATATATATATATATATATATATATATATATATATATATATATATATATATATATTTATTTATTTATTTATTTATTTATTTATTTATTTATTTATTTATTTATTTTCTAAACAATTCATAAAATGTTATGTGCTAGTAGCAAGATAATCCAGCAAAAATCCATTAAAAAAAAACAAAACAAAAGCAAATGATAATTTAGCAAAATCACTGCAAAACCACAATATCAATCAAGCATGATTTTTAAGGATGCAAGCAATAAAATTAGCTTAATTTTAGGATCTAAATCAATTGAATTATATTAATTTGGAAAGCAAAATCACCACAATAACTCTAGCAAAGGTTTGGGCTCCAACAAGAGGCCCAATTATTCCCGCCGCACGCACGTGTCCAAATCAACGGTTGGGGACAACTACACCTCCATACTGCCAATTTTGTTATACTCTGGTCCATAAGACCAAAGAGGTCTCCAATCGATTAAGTCCTCAACGGCTGCACTCTTTCATACCTAAAACCATAAACATGTTTTAGTACAAATTCCAATAGCTGTTGAGAAAATTTACTTTCATGCACTATTCTTTTATGCACCCTTGTATTTTCATTTGTCACAAGATCAGCATATATGTTCCTCTCCTTTCAGACATGTTGAATAAAAAAGTTTGCAAAATAACTTCCCAATACACATGTATCGCAAAGTAAGGGATGACAAATTAGTTATTATGTCTTTTAAACAAAATAAGTAACTCTGAGCATCCCCTTTCATTACTATACGCTAACCAGAAAGTTTATCTCTCGCCCAGTAAATAACCACCTATAGACCTCATGTCCCAACTTCTCATACTGACAGCTTACAGTAATACTACCTACCCCAATAAATATACATTATCATTTTTACAACAAAACAAGCTCTCAACTTATCACCTTGTATCGAACCATAGAATATTACTTTAAACCACCGTTTAGGAGGGAGGTCCTATCGAATCCACTACACTTGATGTGGCTCAGAAAGAAAGCCTGATAACTCGCATGATCTCCATAAATCTGTAATAGATGGAAAAATCAAGTGTTCACTTTAGGCAACTAGATATTCTCGACCGCAGCGACTATCGTCAAAACCACTTTATTAGACAAGAATACTTCATTCTCGAACACCATCCTACTTCTATCTTTCTAAATCTCCCAACTCGCGTATATAAGCATTTAGTAGACAAACTTTTATAGCACATATGCACTATTTTCCCTGCCTGAGAAAGTAGATAATCAGTCCTTCCACAGCATCCAAGTAAATTACAAGTTTAACTCATTACCAATATGAGATTATATCTTTTCAGAGAAAGGATAAAAGTAAACAAGGTGCTTGACATTTTCCTCATCCATTCTACAATAAGGACAAGCGATAACAAATGAAATACTGCGGTGACACAAGAAATATCGAATAGACACAATCCTGAACGATATGCCAAGTCCAATTCCGGACATGTGATACAGCAACTGACTTCTACACTCACTGTAGGTTCATAGGCATTTCTGACTAAAGGTATTTGTAGATACAAGTAATATTAAGCTCTTGTAAAAAAACATATCAAAAAACCATATATTCACCAAATCGTGGAGAAAGCTGGAAATATGAGACCTTCCCCACTAGAGACGGGTGAAAGACATTGGCAAACTTCACTATTCCACATGCATTCTTATATTATAAATTGTCTAAGAGTGTTATCCAGATCAACTGTTGTGCATCAAACAAAAAGGAATCTTTAGAAAAGGGAACTGAAAAAGCCATGAATTGTCCAAAATTTGAATAGAATAGCCACTGGCCACAGACCACTACCAGCTAGCCTTTAAGATCTCTACACTACCTGAGATTGTGTGTTATATCCAAGAGGAAACACATGTCTTATGCAAGTTCCAAATAGAATATAAATTTTATACTTGAAACAGATCATTTCCATCAAACATTTCTCAAAGTACATGTTAGCCTTTTGTAAAACGTCTAATTGTTGTATCCGAAACCCTCTTCCTCATGAGTTCGACAAATCGAGACCAGCTAACCAAAAGCAAACCCTGAAACCCGTCACTCTTACCCCTCATAAAAAACGACGAAACTCCTTATCAAGATTGTCATGAACGACTTTCGAAGTCCAACTATTTGCAAGTATAAATCTCGACATCACAGTTAAGATCAACTGAAGCAGCACTTTCCGTGCTATCAAAGATAGCAAGTAACTTTTCAAAATACTCAACTTAGCCTAACTTCAGAAAGTAAGCCGTCAAAATATTGCAAAGGAACTCATGTACCGACAAAGACGCTCAAATACTTAAAAGACATAATACATCGAGAAAAATCTAGATGATCGAGAAAAATCTAGATATCCTCCGATAGATCCTTGTGTTGCACAATATCACTTATAACTCACAGCATAGTCTTGGCTTTTTTAAAGAGTAGCTTGAATCACAACAAAACTATCATCAGCAAATAAAGATGAGTCACTGGCTGCTCAGCACTTTCGATACTAGTACTCAATCTGTCTAGCCATCCTGTCCTCATGTTTCAAACTGATTCGCAATCCCATCAAAAGTCTAGTACTAACTCTGCTGCTGGTAATACCCACCCAATTTCTTTTTCGTCCGAGCGAGTTAACGAACAAGAGAAATAAATCATTGAATAACATTGGCAGCTGAGTGACTTCCTCATTGCAGTGCAAATACATAAAAACATACACAATTAAACTTCTGCGACAAAATGAGACAAATTATAATCAAAGAGCACTATCAAACAATGAGCCACAGGAGACACTACAACCGTCCATTAACTGATATTATCAAGTGTAAATAAAAACAAATTCATAATTTTCCAGAGTCCAGGTATATATATATATATAAAGAGAGCAGAGAAATACTATTGAGGCATCAAAAAACATGGGCAATCTAGTTGATAAAATCCCAGAACAGACATAAAATATTGAGATTTCATAGAAACAAATACTACTAAACTGCAGAAATTTTGAAAAAGACGAGCACAATGGCGAAGTTCTCACTCATTATTCATCACCACAAAACATGTGCCTTCTCGCTCGATTCTAGAAATAAGGAAAATTCTGAACAGCAGAACACCACATCCTAATAAATTAGAGGGAGGGGGGATGAGGTAAACGTTTTGAAAATAGAATCGTAAAACAGCAATCAAAAGAAGGATAACCAGGCCCATCACCCTCTTCTTCTTCAATCTTAAATCTTCTTCAATCGTAAAACACCATATCCAGCATTTCTCTGCTTTTTTCCCCAGACAACCTAGTACCTGTAGTGAGGAGGCTTGTAGGGACCTTCGATGGCGATGTGGACGTACTCCGACTGGGCAGGGGTGAGCTTGGTTAGCTTGGCTCCAAGCTTGCCCAAGTGAAGAGCAGCCACCTTCTCATCCAGATGCTTGGGGAGGATGTACACCTTGTTCTCATACTTGCCGCTCCCCTTCTCTTTCCACAACTCCAGCTGAGCAATCACCTGCATATCATTTTCATATTACTCAAGTCATCAGTCTCACAGGATACAGCAAGCAACGAGAAGTAGAGCAGTATGCTGTGTAATGAACGATACCTGGTTAGTGAAAGAGCAGGACATGACAAAGCTTGGGTGACCAGTGGCACACCCAAGGTTCATCAATCGTCCCTCAGCAAGGACAATGATACCGGAGTTGGTCTCAGGGAAGACCCACCGGTCAGTCTGGGGCTTGATGGTGATCCTCTTGACTCCAGGGTAAGTCTCAAGACCATGCATGTCAATCTCGTTGTCAAAGTGACCAATGTTGCAGACAATGGCATTGTTCTTCATCTTCCTCATGTGATCAACCATGATTATGTCTTTGTTACCGGTTGTGGTGACAAAGATATCCCCTTCAGAGACAATATCCTCAAGGGTGAGGACCTGGAAACCCTCCATGAAGGCTTGGAGCGCACAGATAGGATCAATCTCTGTCACAATAACACGGGCACCAGCAACCTTGAGAGCAGCAGCACAGCCCTTGCCCACATCACCATAGCCGCAAACAACTCCAACCTTGCCAGCAATCATAACATCTGTTGCCCTCATCAGACCATCAGGGAGGGAGTGGCGACAACCATACAGATTATCAAACTGTTGAGTACAAACAATGAAGGAAGATAGTCAATTTATTAGGACAGTTGTTAAACACAATCAGGACATTAGAAATTCAGGTATAAATTGATCAGGCATAGGATTTTGGGGCCTATCAACTTGAAAAGGAGAGGTTCGGACCTTGAGCCACAAAATGTTAAAAGAACTATGGAAGAAACATGGCACTTTGAATAGATTGCTTGAAAGCTCACCTTAACTAGATGACATTTGCATAAAATAATACTTCTAGATGTAATTATTACGGTGCTTACAAACAAACATCACACAAGCTTCCCAAAAAAACAACAAAAAAATGGATATGCTTCTCAGCATCTTGCAGGTTTTCCACTCATATTACTCTATTAAAAGATTATAATTGAAGGCTTGAAGGCATTACTTAAGATTTAAGAGGCCAATGGTAGTTAAAAAAAAAGAGAGAGAGAGAGAGAGAGAATTCAGATGGATTGAGATCTCTAAGGGTGATACAATATTACGATCCAGATCTACTGATCAGAAGTGAATTTCCAGATTCTCCGACATCTTGAAACCATGAATCTGCACATCCTATATCAATACACCATAAACGAAGATCTACGACATAAAGAACCTGTCTTTCTATCAACTAAGCTTAACATATAACTGAAGTTTGCAATTCAAATCTTCCAACTTTTAGACTTGTTTACATTATTTACAAATATCAATCTAATGCAACTGAAAGGTTATTAAACAAAAAGAACATCTCAATGTGATACCTAGAGTCCATCTCTGTAAAGGAATGAGCTTGTATTTAAGTTAAGAATTGATAGATTTATCAATCTAATTATATAAGACTTTCGAGACCAAATCATTCAATCATTTTAAAAACTACAGCACTATTTCATTCACATTTTAGGAATATAAAGAAATAATCCAACAAAAAGACTGGAGAATAAACAGTCATCTTAAATGAGTATAATTAAGAATAGTTCTGGATCTCAGATCAGATGATTCACAACGATTCAATCAATTCATTTGTAGAGTGAATAAAATAAAGAGGAAATAATCATAACATGTCTGCTGCATAAAAGATCTGAATCTAAAAAGTATCCATGGAGACCTAACGTAACCAGATTGAGATTCAAGTTAACATTTAATATTATATGAAATAAAAACTATCATCAATAAACCTAAATTTGAACACTTTATAGTTTGCAATGCAAGTGCATAACTTATAAATGATTATATAGAGGCCAGATCTAAACTTTGTTGCTTGCTTCATTAACATGAGTCAAATAAAATAAGATAGTAGCAGAATCGAAATCAAAAACTGCGACTTGCTAAGCCTAGATCTGAATCTAGGACAGTTGAAAAGCGAGGAAAGCGGCCATAAAGGACCAAAGGATCTACTAGATCTAGATTTTTAAAAAGATGTAATAATAATAATAATAATAATAATAATAATTTTGAAAACCTGACCTTGCTCTTGGTTACGGAGTCGTTGACGTTGATGGCCGGGAAGAGGAGAGATCCGGAGGCCTGCATCTGGTAGAGCCTCTTGACGCCGGTGGTGGTCTCCTCGGAGACGCCGACGATCCTGTCCTTCATCCTCCTGTACTTGGTGGGATCCGCCTTGAGGCCGTCCCTGATGATGGTCAGGACGATCTGGAACTCAGCGTTGCCGGTGGAGGCAGGGTCGGGCATCTTGCCCGTCTTCTCGAACTCCTGCTCGGCCTTGACGCCCTCGTGGACGAGGAGGGTGACGTCGCCGCCGTCGTCGACGATGAGGTCGGGGCCTCCATCGGGGCCCCAGTCCAGGGAGCGCTCGGTGCACCACCAGTACTCCTGGAGGGTCTCGCCCTTCCAGGCGAAGACAGAGGCGGAGTCGCGGGCGGCGGCGGCGGCGGCGTGGTCCTGGGTGGAGAAGATGTTGCAGGAGCACCAGCGGACCTCGGCGCCGAGGGCGGTGAGGGTCTCGATGAGGACGGCGGTCTGGATGGTCATGTGGAGGGATCCGGTGATCTTGGCGCCCTTGAAGGGTTGGGAAGGGCCGAACTCGGCACGGCAGGCCATGAGCCCAGGCATCTCAACCTCGGCAAGCTCGATCTCAAGGCGCCCGAAGTCGGCCTGGGACATGTCCCGAACCTTGTATTCGCGCCCGGCGGAGGTCTTCTCGACGAGGAGAGACATGATGATTTTAGATCTCAGATCTGATCTGCTAGTACAGAAGATTTGAGATCTGATATCAGACTGAACAAAGAGGAGGGGGGCGAGGGCTTAAGCGAGTTTGACGAGGGGGGCTTGGAGTGGGTTTTATAGAGCCACTGGGCACCAACTGACGGCCCAGATCTGACTGTTTATCGGCCAAATCGGATCGGAGGGCAGGGATGGGGGTAGAGAGCAGAGAGCAGCGTTAG